>WYDI02002109.1:0-126811 GCA_009867235.2 Psittacus erithacus
TTTTAATTATTTTTCAACACACACTCGCCCCCCCTTATTTCTATCAAAAAAAAAAAAAAAAAAAAAAACGAAAAACATTTCCTCCCCCCCCCCCCCCCCCCCCCCCCCCGATGTTAAGGATTAGTGGCCTAGTTTTCAATTTTCAGTTCATTAAGAACTCCTCCCAGAATAATTCATTTTCTGATGCTCTGGAGTCTGGTCTAGTAAAAGGCACTGGATTTAAAGAAGACTTTTCATGTAGGTCATTTAAAACTGTCACAAAAATAACAAAAGGAAAAAATTTACAGAATTGTCACAAACGGAAAGCAGACTGAGCTACAATTTTTCAGAATCTTTTTCAGCTATGGAGAATTTCAGTGCATATTTCCAGCATTTGAGCTTTTCTTTGCTACTGAAAACTGTAAGTTAAACATCACACTGTGGCTCTTCACAAAGGAGCTCAAGGGGTTTGGGGGAGAAACACAAACAATTCTACATCATTAACTGAGTTACCGAATTTCTCTTTGTCATAAAGAAATGCAAACAAATTTGCTTATTTGTAAGCTTTCTGAGAGAGATATCAAGACATTATTAGAAAGCAGGGCTAGGCAGCAAACAGTTTTCATATCCAGAAAGTTTTGGTATTTCAGTTACTTTCCCAGCCTCAAAAATGGAATCTCATAGAATCAGAGTATAGCGTAGATGGCAAACCTCTTTTTGCAAAATGAAACATAAAAAAAAAGAGTTTGTTCAGTTGAAATGTTTCATTTGACCCAGTTTCTCCTTTCTCAGTTTTCTCCTCAGTACAAGAAAGACAAGGAGCTGCTAGAGAGGATCCAGCGGAGGGCCACAAGGATAATGAGTCTAGAGCATCTTTCTTATGAGGAGAGAGTGAAGGAGCTGGGCCTGTTTAGCCTAGAGAAAAAAAGACTGAGAGGGGATCTCATTAATGCATACAAATATCTCAAAGAAGGGTGCCAGGAGGATGGTGCCAGACTCTTCAGTGGTGCCCAGTAGCAGGACGAGAAGCAGCGGCCATAAACTAAGCAACAAGAAGTTTCATCTCAACATGAGAAAGAATTGCTTTACCTTGACGATGGCAGACCACTGGAACAGGCTTCCCAGGGGGGCTGTGGAGTTCCTCTCTCCGGAGACATTCAAAACCCACCTGGACACATTCCTGCGTCACCTGCTCTAGGTGGCCCTGGTTTGGCAGGGGGGCTGGACTGGATGATCTCCAAAAGGCCCTTCCATTCATAACGATTCTTTGATTCTGTGATTCTATGCAAATTAAATTAAATTTCTAAAGAAATTATGTTTCTGACTGAAAGAAAACAAATCAATTTTTAAAATTTTTGTAAGTAGTAAAGTAGGTATTTCTTACTGCACATGTGATTTATTATCAGATAATTCACTGAAACAAAATAGCTCATTTTCGGAATTATTTTTAGCAAATCAGCATTTTTCATTGAAATAAATAACAAAGAATTCCTATCCAACCACCCTGAAGAATGTGCCTCTACAGGTGACTTTTATCACCTACAACTTACCTTCAGGTGTGTCTTAGGAAACTCTTCCACTGCCTTTTTACCTAAGATACTATTAGAGCTTATGGATTTCTTTCTTGACTTTCTTTCAAATAGTTAGAATTATCCAAACACACCAGGAGACTATTATTTCCCACAAATCAGCTTTTTGAAATGTCACAACAAGTAATGGGGAATCTCCTGACTGCAGGAGTGACATCCTTTGAATGTATGAAGTTGTATTTGTGTAGACAAAAAACCAAAAAAAAATCCCAAATTCCACCATCAGCTAACTAAAACTATTATCGCAGCTGAACTGTTCCCATATAAATGTCAAGTGGTATCACAGTTCATCCGCTCTCTCACTCACCCACAACACATAGTATTTCTAATGCAGAAAACACACTGTATTTTCAATCTTAAATAAAAGAAAGGAGAGCAGAAGAATAAAACCATCTTCTTTTCCTCCTTTTTTGTAAGTAACCTTGAATGAGAACTGTGCAGTTTATGCCTGTGTATCTTATCAAGAATATATGTCATTTCTCTAAGTAAGCATCATATATCTCAATAGTAGGGTCAGCTACCCACCCTTACCCCCTCACAGTAGCTGATCTATCAAGTTAAATCACAGGCTTTTCGATATGAGTGTCAATGTAAATCTGGCATTAAAAAGCTAACCCACAGTGGGACAGAAGAACAGTAAACAATGCAGAAAAAAATTTAACTCTTTAAGCTCTCAAGTCACTAAAATCCAGAGAGGCTGGTGTGCAGCATATGCTCTACTGCAGAGTATATTTTAGTTCAACTGTTTTGAATGCATGGACAATTTTCTATGAACTCATATTCCCTTCCCTTTTCACACCTCTTGAACTACATGTTGCCTTTCTTTTCTTTTTCTTCCGCAAGATCTTTACTGCTCCAGCTTCCATATAACCTCTTCCTCTATGACTGACACCAATACCTGCCACAGTCATTTTTTTCTCCAAATTAAATAAGCTTAAAATACATTTCACAGAGGCCTTTTAAAACCCCAACATCTGCTAAAACAGAGAAGGCTTGCAGAATTAATAAGACTTAAACTAATATTTTACTTAATCAGGAGTTTTTCTCTTGGATGTTTTTTCCAAAATTCAATGTTAAATTTTTTAATGGGAACAAACATACAAGTTTCAAGTGGCATAGAATTTTTAGTCAAAGCAAGAGAAAAGAAGAGCAAGGCTTTCTCCAGCCCAGTATTAGGGGATTCATATTTGTGTAATACAGTGCGGTTCACAGCCCCACTCCAGTGACTCACAGCCTGTACAGGTTGCAATAGCTCCTGCAGAAGAGGCTGAGACCAGGTATAAGACACAGTGGGGTACAGCCAACATCATGACTTGTGGCACATTTTCCTGGGACTTAACTGGCCCTGAGAGACAGGAGAGAAGCAGCACAGCATGACTGGGTCCCACAGGTCTCCATCCTCTTCTTCCCCCCACCCAGGACTTTACATAGCCTCATCTGTATGCCTGTGAGTGCAGATTCAGGCCTGTGCCATCCTCCAGACCTCACTGGGTGTGACCTAAGAACAGCAAGTGACTCAGGCCAAAACAAGGCCAGGAGCGCATTCTTAATCCAGTAGTATGGATGACCATGCACCAGTATCCTAGCTGAGGCCCTGGCCTTTTCCATCAGCTGGTGAGGATGAGGTCATTTCTCTGATCCAGGCATCCTGGTCTTCATATGCTGCATGGTGGGTCATCGTAGACAGAAAGGGGTTCCCAGGTGCACCTTTCTTAGGTGCTTTCTGGGGAACACCTCAAGGACGAGATACTATTTCCAAAGACTGTGTCTCTATGTAGCATCTCAGATTTTTGTTTCAAAAGATTCTGACTTTATCCCATTAAAAATGAATGAGGGGGGAAGTACATACTCTTGAAAAATTTAAAGAAATCTTTTCTTGGTCATAGTTAGTAGTGTATCTGTGCACTGCAAAGCTCCTCCTCTCATGCATTTAAAACCCAGCCTGGCTTTCTTCAAAGTCAGCACCTTCCTACTGACAGCAGCTAAAGACCACTGCACTGTAAAGCTGCGCCAAGCAGCAGTCTTACTTCGATACATGGCATATAAAATGCTACTGGCTTGGCAACAGAGATGACAACACTCAGTTCATCTCTCAGTTACAGGATAGCTCCCTACTCAGGAAGACAACAAAAGATGTGCTTATATAAAAGGTACGTGAATGAAACAAAAATAAGATTATTATTCATTTCAGCCTGAAAAGAGACTGGGTTTTACTCTAGGAAAAAAAAAAACCACTTTTTCCTCAAAAAAAAATGTTGAGTTTGCAGCTCTCACAGTGAAACCTTTACACCATGAGCTCTAGTGCTGCTCTGCAGGAGGGGCTTACTTTACCCACTGGATTGTAAATGAAGTGGGAAGTGATGGACAATATAGACGCAAAGAGTCCTGCAATAGGGGAACAAGGAAAGAAAAGGACCTGACAGCAAGTACAATGAAGGGGCACATGTTAGGCCTGCTTGACATATTTCTTTGGATTAACACTAAGTGTTCTACTGTTTTTAGTGTTTATGTCCCAAATGTTAACAATCTTCCTATAAATAATGCAGAGGTAAGTAATGCAACATACACAGACATATGAGAGGAAATGCATTAGCTTTAGATGCCAGGCCTTCAATGGATGGTGGATTTTCCAGCTCAGGCCCCAGATTCTGGTGGTCTGAAAGGATGGCTCTGGAGAGGTCCCTCTGGTCTCACCATCCTGCTCATTCTTCCTTCAGGCTCCTCCACTTCAGGAAGGTGGTCTTTGGGAAGCAGACATTCAGAGCATGCTGGTTTCCAATTTATTAGTTAGAACTAAATAACTGGGCAAAAGTATAATATGCATATAAACAAACACAATTAGAATAAAATGTGGAAGTAGCAAATTCATCTAATGATCAGGTTGATTAAATTACTTCACATAAACCAACAATTCCTTATAAGCACTGTGTAATGGTTTAGGAAGGCTGCAGTCTTATTTAGCTCTCAGCCTGGAAAATAACAGGGCTTTTATCAACTCTCAGCACCAAGTGGCATATTCAAGTTCCAGCCAAATAGCTGGTACAGGGAGTGTCAATCGCTCCCAGGCTGAAACTAGTGTTGAGAGTGAGGCCCTGCTGCCAGCTTCAAGAGCTCATGCAGATTATTGGTTATCTAATGCCAGCCACCCTTTTCTCTCACTGCCCTCTCCCCCTCAAAACTCCCAACAATGGATTACAGTAGATTATGTTGGAGATATTTCAATATTTGAACATGACATGGCTTCTTAAATTTAATATTCAGAAGATAAATTCAATGAAATAACATGATTTATCATGATTCAGCTGTAGATAGCTATTGCAAAAATCATTCTTTACTCACCATTCTCTGGGGATTTTTGCTCCACATGCATGCTAGCCAACAGCTTGCATTTAAAAAGATGCAAGAACATTGAAGTAGATGTGATCCTTAACTCACAGAGATGGGAAAACAAATAGGTGCTAAAGTAGAGACATAAAATCTTAGAAAAAGGTTAAGCCAGAAAAAATATATGCATAAAGATTCTTCACTTTACAAAATGCATTTTGGGAGCTTAATTTTTACCTGCAGTAATTCCTGCCTCATGACAGAAATGGCCATGGGATATTTGGTTTGCGTTTGGGTTTTTTGGACATTAGCTTCTTTTAAGATTCTTAGCGCTTTGTTTTTATCAAAATCCGTTTCCTACTGAAACTGGGATTGCAGCCACTGTGCAGGGTGTAATTTCTGAAAGTGTAAACCACACAGAAGACTGGACACAGCTGTACATTACAGAGCAGAATCAGGTGCTATCCTCTTCATACTCCCTAGAACTGTGCCTTAGCTACATTAAGCTCCCCAACAGCAAAAAATTGAGTTTATATGAGAGAACTAGTGATATCTCATTTAACATGAATTTAGGAATCCAAAAGACAGCTGCAAATCTTGGCAAATCACACTAGATTAATGTATTTTAATTGGTGCCTAAAACGTTCAGATCAATGTCTTTGGGCTTTTGATGGGCCACTTTTTCCCCTTCAGACTGACAGAGGCCACAATACGTTCAGTTTATCATTTCAAGGCACAAGAATTAGGCTTAGACTAATTGGAAGATTTGCCTGTTATTTAAATGAAACTTGTTTGCAGTTTCATCATCCGTGTGGAATCCAGAAAAGCATCAGACTATCCCATCAATTTACTTAGAAAAGAATAAATGAATTAATAGGCTGACAATTTTCTCCCCTGGGATTCACACTGTCACTGCATTGTTTCTCTATTATTAATTACCTATGTAAAAATAATCCACTATACAGCAGTATATACTCCATACTGTAAATGACTGGATCAGGTGCCTTTCTGTTTGTCTTTTTGTGTGCATTTAAATCTCTAGGTGTCAGCAAGTGATGCTCTATGGTGCATTCACTGAGGGAGGAAAGTAAAAATCAAGTTGCAGACATCAAAGGGTTACAGCCTATAGTTTTTGGACACACGCAGTAATAGGGTTAGTTCTTTTCTATTTTGTATGAAAGGCTTATTTGCAACAGCTGCTGTGCTTCAGAGGTTTGGATTCAGACTGTCTTGCAAGCAGTTTGTGTGCAAGGCTGAGATGTAATATGCTAGCAGATGCCACTGACAGGTCAAGGAGTCCTTCAGATGCTGGAAGCCCACAGAGCCCCTAATGAAAAGGGGCAGAAAAGAAGCAAACACATTTCTTTGAGTCAGAGTGTTTTCACAAACACTTTTCAAGTCTTTGTTTCACATACAAAATTCTTGACACAATTTAGTGGAGAGAAAAGTTAAAAATCTATTTTCAATATGCCAATACTCTATAGGTTTATTGTACTGAACTAATAGAAGAGAGAAGGAAGGAAAAAGACAGTTGGGAAGACTCAGGACTTTCCTCTTATTAAACCAGATTATCATCCACCCTTCACCTGAGAGCCAGAGGGACAGGTAAATTCATCTGCATTCACTGCAACATCAGCTCTGTACAAAATAAATATTTTTCTTATATGTCATGTGAATAATTTTTTTAGGATCATTCAAATAATGCCACATTTCATTTGTGTCCCACAGACTTTGTCATTTGCCTTCTCTCTCCACTGCTGCAATATTATTAATCCTATAAAACTTACAAAAACTACGTTAAACCATAAATTCAGTCTTCTCAGTCCTACATCCCGAAGGGGTCTCATAATTTCAGCTCCAGTTCTGTGTAATTTCAAAGCTACTTCACTGATTCTTCCAGGAAACAGTCCCTTCACAGACAAAATTTTCAAAAGGGTTCAGACATCCAGCCTCCCTGAAAATGCTACCAGTAATCCAGGAGAAACACACTGAGTATTCCTCCGAGAATGAGAGAAGTTATTTTTTCTTATAGCCCTCTCCTGTATTCTCTGCAGGAATGGTGCTGTCTTTAAAGCACTCTTCAGACAAAGATGTGGCTTTGGGGAACACAGCAGTAAAAATTTGTGCTCCCACTGGGTTTTTTGTATAGCACAGTGCACTCTTCAGCATCTTGTATATTATCTGCTTCTTGCATAAAGGAATTCTAAACTAAATTCCTAGTGAGATTCCCTCCATATAATGCAAAACTTTAATTCGTGCCCTCTGCTTCTTGTCTTTGACACAAATTCAAACTGTCTTGCATAAACCATTCTTCCTATTCCCTCAAGAATTTCATAGAACAAAATGATCACACTTCTCAGTCTCCTCTTTCACAGAGTATAGCCCTAATTTCTTTGGGTTTATTTGAGACAACTAGCATCCCCCAATCCCTCCATTATTTTCCTTCTTCTTGCTGCATCATTTTCTATTTCTATAAAAATTCTTTAAAATAAAGTGATCAGAAATTGGGATGATAGTGCAAGTATGGTCTCTGCAGTACTGAAGGGGGTAATTTCTCAATACTTCTCAATACAAAACCCACTATGTAAAATTTGCAAAGATCTCTATAGATTTCTGCATATGTATGCACCTTTTTTAATCCTTCACCTTCAGATTTCTTTGGCTACCCATGAACTACATTTTCCTGAACTGCATTTCTGCATAGTATGATCTTTCAGAGCCTGGTCCTCTGTTTTGTCCAGCACCTCATTACTTTACTTTTATCTAGGTCATTTATCTTCCCATACACACATGTAGATTCTTTGTACTGACAGCACTCCTTATTTCTGCATTATCTGCAAATATTTTTGCTTTGTAGCATTTTCATCTTCCTCAGGCCTCAAACAAGTAGTATGAATAAGAGGAAAAAACCTAATCCAGTTCTCATCCATGTAATTCTCTGCTCTTTCATTCAGATCACACCAAAGCAGGTGTGATCTCTCTGCAGTCCATACTGAGACCACCCCTTAATCCACACAAACACATCACCCCCTTGCAGCAGGCTGGAAGTTTCAGTGGTGTGCAGTGCCATACTGCTGACCCCACTCATTAGCCTTTTTGTGGTTTTTACTGTTGCAAAAACACCATGAAAGCTACATAAATGGAGATAAACTATATCTCCAGCTTCCTCTTGCCAGTTCTTTCTGCTCTTGCCTTAAAATAAAAATATCATTAGCTTATTAAGACAGGACCATCTCTCTATTAACCCATGTGCATCCCAATTGATCAAATTATATCTCAGTAAGAGCCCCTCAGTTCTGCTTCTGATGAGTTTTAATAGCATTTTCTCCACCAGTGCTAGCCATATTGCTGTCTGCTTCTTTCTGTCATCTCTGACATGGCAAAGCAATGGCTCAGCACTAAGCGATCTACAATACATGAATACCTCTTCTCAAAACAACACAGCATGAGAATTTCAGAAATATTCAGAACAATGGCTCAATGATAAGAGATCCAGGGTACACATTACATGAATGCCACTTTTCAAAATGGCACAGCGGGAGGATTTCAGAAACACTTAGCTCCTCCTGCTCTTTGAGGATCTGTACAACATGCCCTGTTGATAGAGCGACTCAGCCAAGAAGAGCTTCATATAAAGGAACTCTGAATTTTTAACAGGTTCTTTTACACATGCACACCACTGAAACTTCCAGCCTGCTGCAAGTATTTGCCACTCATAATCTCAGTTCATAAAACCCTATAAGAAACCTTTTTCCATGTTTGCTACTTTTCTTCTCCATGCTGGGAGCATGCTCACAAAGCACTTCTTGTATGAGGATACTTTGAAACAGTGAGGGATATGATACACATTCCCATACAGTAAAAAGAAGCTTTACAGGATGCAAAACAGGACAAAACCAAAACCCTCCCATATCCATTCTGGAGCAAAACTGGGACAACAACAAACAAAATCTCTTAGCAAGGCTCTCCTTGTCTTGCGGTGGCTTTCACTGAGCCGTTCTGCCCAGCTGCACAGGAAATCTGCGCAGACCTCCAAATATGTAGTCCTATCATCCTTAAAGGTGAGGCATAATGGGTCGTTGTCCATCCTGGTGTAACTATTGGGGCAGTAGATTCTACCTCTGAGTGAGGCCTGTGAGTTTAGCCTGCATATTCTGATTCCTGGGAAAAGGTGTCTGAGTCACATGAAAATCCAAAAAAGCCTTAACTTGGAGGAAACATTAGCGATGGGGAGTTTGTAACTCAGTTGCAATGCCTACGTTCTCTTTGTATGACCAGTTTTTCCCTTCAACTGCGAACTGGTCCCCCAGTCTGTTGAAAAATATATGTGGTTTGCAGTAACTTGTAGTCAACATGCTTTAAGGGTGTTTCTTACTGAGCACAATACTACTTTGACTGTCCTGCTCTTGCTTGTTATCTTCTCTTCTTTTGCTGTACTGGTCTCCAGGAGCCAGGAATGGCTTAAAAAAAAAAAAGGCACACCCAAGTAGGGTAATTTCCCCAGGCTAAATTACATTCAGGATGGGTCCCTGAACAGCACAGTCTGATTAAAACTCCCCTAATAATATTGCGCGAAGTGACTAATTCAGAGAGTTTCCCAATATTTACGAGGCCAAGGTCCCATATCTGAAACATACCCCTACTTTTATCTATCCATCACAGGGGGTTTTGGCTCTGACTATTGCTTTCTCTGTGTAAGTTTTATATTTTCCTAGCACTGATAGCAGTAATGTCTGCACAGTTCTATTTAAAGTTGTATCAAAGATACCCAATAATGAGAGCACACTTACAGAGAATTTCAAAGTCATCTGTAAAATATAATTTGGGGCTGAAACTCAGCAAGTGAAATCTCATCCCAGAAGCAAATTCTTTTGTAACATTTAAGGGGATTGAGGGTGAGGGGGGAGAGGGAAGAGAGGAAATTACTGCTAAGGTGAACAAAAAAGTGCTTTGTGGGGAAGTGAAGAGACTTCCTTCAAAGAGCTTAGAATCCCAAATATTGAAAAGAATATGTGTGCAGACATAAATGTGACAGACATTTTTCCCTTTGAAAGTCAGTTCCTGCTTAAGTTCACATTGAGTGTCAAGTGTTTGCCCTTCAAATGAGGCTGAATACTTATTTTTGAAGGCCTGCTCTTCACCCCAAGCGCTGACTTTTGCTCATAATTAGTTAATTGTGTGCAAACTCCCTCCTATTAAATAAACCCATAAGTGGGCTCTGAGCAGAGATTTGTGTGGTAGTTTTCTCATGTCCCGCCTCTTTTGGAGCACCCCTGCATGAGGCTAGAGTATCTGATTTATTGAAGGGTTCTGATCAAGAAGCTCATGCTGGACCGGTATGGACAATCAAGAAATGTGAACCTCTTCCCACTGTTATTTCTGAGGGGAAAAAATTAAAGGCACTACAATTCTTCTCCCTAGATTCCTTCTAATGTTTCAAAGCAAGACTGATGACACAGTACTTGCGTGCACCCAAATATGACCCTAACAAAACCACGTTAATTACTATGAACCTGTAAGTCCCTTCCCTCGCTTTTGGAGCCATGGTTTATCAGACAGAAACAAACCAAAAAGTGTAAACCAGGATAATAATAAGAAGAAATGGAAATGCCAAGCTAAGTACTCAGCAAAGCTACACCAAGACACAGATAAACAGATAGCGACCAAGGGCTTTTACACTTTCTGTGATGGATTGACTGGAAGAAGGGAAGGAAGCAAGGGTGTATCAGTCAACAGCAGCAGCAGATGACTAAACAGTGTTGGCCAAGTAGTCAACAAGACTATACTTCTCATGTAGAGCGGTGTATAGGAGAAGGCCCTCAGCAGAAGGTACACTCCCAGCAGAGACATGGGCAGCAGAGAGGCAGATGGCTGTACACAGGCATGCCCACAGCAGGAGAACAGGAGCAGCCCTACCTGTGCGTGCCTGAGAGCAGCACTTGCTCTGATTTAGCAGAGCAGTGATTTCCCTGCCCTTTGCTTCCTGCAAGTGCCAAGTATATTGTTACAGCTGTCCCTCACATGGTGGCAAAACAGGGAAAAGATTGCTTTCCCCAACAGGACCTTCCTCCCATGAAAAAATACGAACACAAACAAACAAACAAAAACCCAAACCAACCAACCAAACAAGAAGAAAAAAACAGAAACAACATAATAAATCCACTGGACAGACTTCCCATCAATATTGACAAAAAGAAAGCAAACTCCTGAATAGGACCATTCCAGCCATCTCAAATGCACTTCCATGCCCCTTCCAGTTTAGGATTAGAGCAAGGTACCATTGCTGTGATGGATGGCAGCACTTAACAACTCCTGGCAGCAGTAGCTCTGCAATGAGCTGAATCAGGCAGCAGGCAAGCCCTGCCTCTTCCCCGTGTAGCTGCACTCCCTTACAGCTGCCAAACCCTTTTCACATGCAGGGAATTAAGTTTCACCAATGCCTGTGGGTTCAGTATTGCATCTATTCTGAGAAATTGATTATAACCAGGCTGACGAAAGCAAGGCAAAAACATACCAGGAGATGTGCCCAAGGTCACATCGCTAATCTATTGGAGAGCTTGGAATGAAGGAAACATAGATCTGCTGGTTCCTACTCCTTTGATTAATACCCAAATCAACATGTCCTCTCTTCCACCCTGGTCTAAATCCAACTTAATTAAACTAACTTTGGGTGTGAACATTTTAAATCAGTCGAAACCTGGCTAATATCAGATTAACTTACACCTGCAAATGTAGAACTACCAGTCAAACTGCCATAACCCGTTTTTAAACAAAAATACACAAATCCCCACAGCGGTCCCACCAGCCCGGCTGGTTTGGTGTAGAATCACACCTCTGTAGACCAACACTTAGGCAGTGCTAAGAAAAGCTGTGCATAGCACACAAGAAGGGAAGAAAAGAAAAGCCAGGCTATGCCTAGCAAAGCAGAACTAATACAAGAGGATGTAACTGGCAGCTCTAAATTTTCAGTTGAAAGAGTGATCTCTGCAAAATACGTAATATTGCAGCTGTAATTATTAGGAATTGGGATTATCTATTCAAACAGCCCAATAGCCTAGGGAAGTAAGCCATAGAAGGAGACACAGAGTCTCTAATTAAACCAGTTGACCTGGTTGGAAAACACAAACTATGGCTCTCACAAGTCCTTCTTTGGATCTAAAATGAAAGCCACAGATTCTGAGCTAAGAGCATATTGGGATTGCTCTGAGTGTTCGACCTTCTGCAAAGCTACTCAGCAAAGTCATGCCTTGCATGTGATACTTACTGTGTAAACACAGTTATTTGAATCTCAGTCCCTCTGTGTTCCTTCGTTTTACATTGCATAAAGCACAAAAAAAATGCAACAAAGCCTCTTCTTACTGGTTTCAAACATTACCGTTTCATGACGGCTGCTTGATCTTGACCATCAGCACTTAGACCTATTAGGTCAATGTTTCCTGGCTATGCTGATGTGCCTTGTGGGTTAATTACAAAGGAAGCAGTAACTGCTTTAAAGAGAAGTTCCTGTGAGGAATTCAGTGGTGAAAGGAGCCTGGCTCATAGAAGCACTTGAAAGGAAATACAGGGTGCCAAGTGCTTTGGTCTAGAGGCTCTATTTTCCTGGCTGTGAGCAAAACATAGGAGTGAAGCCAGGAGGAGAGCCACATCAGTACTCAGCATCATTCTTTGCTCACTCCTTTACTCTTGAAGATCTTTGTGGGTGGAAATTACATCCCTATCAGTGACAGATATTGCCAGAATTAGCAGCAAAAAAGTTTGGTCTTGCCATCAGAGGTTCATTAGCATACAAAACATCTCTGTAAGAAGGAATTGTATCAGTCGCTGACGCTCTGCTCCATTGTCTTCAGTGCTGCTGTGCTCAGGCAGAAGAGTTCACCCACCCTTACTCTGAGGCAATTCACACTCAGATCACTGCAATGTTATGGAAGGAGAGAACAGAGAGTGAGGTGCTGTGTAGGAAGAAAGTGCTAAAACTATGCAAATTACACTTTACAAGCATGAAAAACAACTAGATGGAAACAAAAATCAAGATAAATGGGGAGAGGAGAATGGTTAATTACCTTGCAGTTTGGAAGGACTATGTTAGCTTCTGATAGGCTCCCGTCAGTGTGGGATAGATAATTCCCAACAATATCACCACATTGCTCTCAGAAAGATAACATTGAAAAGGGAAACCAATTTTAAGGAAAATAATGTATTTAAGAAGAGAGAGATGTCACTGTATGGTCATTTTGAAGTGGGCAAATCAACAATTAAAAAGCCTCACATGTACCATAATCTCTGATTGTTTTATTTTAATAGCTAGCTCAGTACAGAAGATTCTCTTCAGTAACTAGAGATCTAATTTCTGTCAATTTTGTGCAAGTCTAATGGAGCCACTGCTGTTCATTTGCAGCTTGTCCCCCACCCCCTTCCCTGTCGTTACTTCTTCTAGGAATATATCTCTTGAAAGCATGATGATTATCAGCAGAATTTCTCTATTAACTACAAGCTTTTGCAGTCCAAACCAAAACTGCTGACCAGTAAGAAGCAGCCAGAAAAATGCATAACAAACATGACATCAGGAAACTAACCCCTTTTCCCAATTGTGCTCCGCACCATCTCACCATCTGGAAACACTGAGAAAGATGAAAATACTCTCACAAACCCGCACCCTGACATCAGAGCTCAGGAGGAAAAACTGCAGCTTCTCTGACATACTAACACAGCATTATCTGAGGGCCTTGCTGCCCATAACACATACATTTTAATAAAAACCCTTTATTTGTTTACATACTGCTTAGCCTAAGAGGAACTGAGAGACAAAGGCAGACCTTTACAGGTGTTAGCTGCTTCAGCAGAGTTGTGTGTCTGAATCAAAGTGTTTTCTCATGATCACAAACAACATCTGTAGTGGAATGAGAAATGGAGTATCTCTTGCCAGGAGAGTATATTAACCAGCTAATATTAAAATACCTTTCTTTTCTAATGGTGAAACCATTTACCACAAACCTTCTGCCAAGGAGGAGCAAGAGAATGCTCCAGTAGCAGAGAGACACTGGGAACAGCCCATTGCTTTAGCCCATCTAAAAAGAGATGTATTTCTAAAGAGTTAATAGAGGGGGAAGACCAACTGCATCTTAAAATAAATGCAGAACTCTATGGATACATCTACATACACACAGAACAGTACTGCACATTTATGAACTTGATCACCAGAGGCAGAGATGACATGGCATCTGTTCTGAAACCAGTGGCAATGGGAAAGGTAGGCAAGTCTAACATTTGGTTCAGAAATGGTCTCTTCACTTTTGCAATGAGCTAAATACATTAAACAGTAAAGGGTTAAAGAAATAATAGAACTGTATAGCTTGCTAGGCTGGTTATAGCTAACCCATACACACAATTCTGGGGGCCTACCACTTTGAAACCTGACCTCACAAGTCTTGCTTCTGGGTTTCAGGGCTTTAGACATTGTTAGAGCAAGCCAAAGTTTTATCTGAAACTTTTTGACATGAAAAATTACTCTTTCCCCCCAAATAAATCATTTCTTGTACCTTTTTCATTCTATAATTTTTTGTGCTTGTCAAGTAATAGAATTTTTCTGTTTTCCAGCTTTGGGACTTCTTTATTCCCTTTTTTCTCTCCATTTTTAATCTATAGGAGCAAGAAAAACTGGCAGATAAAATTAGCATTTAAAAATGCTTAAAGGTGGGTGAGAGAAAAAACTAATGAACATTCAAAAGCTAAACCAAACCAGTTTTCATTTTCTTTGCACATAATTTTAAGAAGCTGGCTTACATATACATATATACATATATATGCTGCACACATTACCTTTTTTTGGCAGCTCTGATCACAGTATGCGTTCTCCAGACTAGAAAAGCATTAAATCATTGTTTCACTACAAAGTCTGTAACTGAGGACAGAGTGTGAGCTGTATGTTTCATAGCAGTCCCACTGAGAGAATTATTTTTCTCCATTCTGAACATAAAGGATGTAGTCCATATGTCCACTGCAAATGTATGTATCTTTGTGTAGTCAATGAAAATAAATATATATTATTATTTGCTTGTTTCATTTCTCTTTCAGAATTTGGTGTCAGAGGACTAGGAATAGCAGAAAAATAATAAAAGATGCAAAATGGGCTCAGGATCTCAAAATAATTTACAGAAGTGCATCAGAATAACTTGGTCTCCTGTTGAAGCACAGAGAAGAAAAGCAGTGTGCTGGAGTCAGTGACAGAGCAAGGAATACTATCCATGTTTTACAATTCCCGTCATTATTTGCTGTCTATAAAACCTTCACAGACAGGGTGTTCAGGAGAGGGTGAAAGAAGCATCCTTTGGCACCTTCCCTATATGGCCAGGAATGAAAAGAAGTTATGTCTCCTGGAAACTGCTTCCACTGGAAGAAGCCTTTCCAAGTTGGAAGGAACAAAATATGATTGGGAATTTCAGCCAGAACAAGAATAGACAACAAATCCAACACTGTTACAGACTTGGGTAACATTTTGCTGGCACTTGGAGTACATGACAAGTCCCCAGTGCTCATCTACCAAGACGTCAGTGCTGCAGTCAGATCCCCAAATAAGAAGAGGCACGGGTTTGCCCAAGAGCTAGAGAGCTGACTATGATCCAAAATTATTTTCCGGGGGGGGTTGGGTGGCTTTGGCATGACGCTTCACATTTTGCAGCTCCAATTCCACACAGAAAAGCTGCAGACGATAATAATTCTCTTGTTAGTGAGAAATACTTTGCAATTACCCAAAGTCAAGCCCAGCAGGAGAGCCAGGTATTAATAGCACCACCTGGTAGACTAAATTTATGCACCTGCAAGTTCAAGAACAAGCAGTGATGCCAACAAACTACCATTTTTCCAAAACTCTCCAACTTTACTGAGCTCCTCTACCTAGAGAGAAATAACTTCAGAGAAATAAGTATTTTGGCAAACTTAGGGGAGGGTAGATCGTGCCCTAGTTCATCACGTCCTAGTATCTAAGACAGTCCCTGATATACAGTTTATTTATATAATCTTCAGACACCCACATTCACGGTATATCAGAATCACCTGTTTGCAAGGGGCGCACACATTACCATCAATAGAAGTCAGACTTGTGTATCAGGTCATGCAAAGGTTTTAAAGCATGTTTCCACCTCATTCAGAAATCCAGATACAAAAGCCAGCTCGCAAGGACATCGCTTGGCTTTGAGATACACCCGAAGGGCTACATTAGGTCCAGAAATCAATGACTAGCTTGAACCGCACCATCAACATGCTGTAGGCTTTCTTCACCTGTGACAGCTATATTGATGATAATTTCATATTGCTTAAGTGCTTCAGACAATCATGTGTGAGAGGATGCAATAATGTGAGAATTGTTTATACAAAACTGAGGAACAGATTTCAGCACTGTAGGATATGTGGCAGGTTTTTCTCTTTGCTGATAAGTAGCGCTGCAAGCCAAGCAAAGCTGCAATTCCTTCAGCTATATTGTATATCTATGTGTCAAGTAAACGGCACTGCTGGGAGCCATGGGTGGTTGCAGCAATGTGTAACAATTTCCCCCTTGCACAGGGCAGGAGGCAATTTTGTGTCATTCAGAAGAAAGGAGAAAAATGGGAGAAAGTGAAGAGCAGAGCAAGGAGGCGGACTTTAACTTCCCCTGGTGCTCCCGCCTCTCATGTCAAGCAGGAATTTTCCATCTCTCCCCATTTGTGGACAGACCTGAGAACCTGAAGGGCTACAGTACAAAAGGACACTTCAAGGGATGGCCTGTGGAAAGCTTCAGCTCCCTTGGAAAAGCCAGCAGGATCCGATTAACTGAGCAAGAAGGGTGAAAGCCTGTGTATCACCAGTGTTAACCTTGCTCTTGTATTTGTATCTCCTACATTCACTTAGCAGCAGGAAATCTTTCTTGCTACTCTACAAAAGAAATCTCTGTCTTCGTGATATGTATGGCTTACAGCACTATGATCCTTATGCAGAGACATAAACACTCCTAAACTATATTGCTCTATAGGATCCAAGCAAGACTGTGGTGGAGGCATTTATATACCTGTGAAGTCTGAAAGGAAGAGATACATATTTTTAAATCTGTGGGATTTATAAGGCACAAATTAGGAATTTCTGTCCCTTGTAACCAGCCAGCATCCTAAACACATAGATAGTAAAAGCTGAACAGGGTTCCAGTAAGGCCTACAGCCCACTTCATAGTTTTGCAAAGAACATTATATAAATTTTACTTTTAAAATCCTACTAATTTATTTTTTATAAAGATATATGTTGCCACTCTTAGCTGCAGTTAAGAGGTTTTGTTTAAGAGTTTCTAACTACAAGAGAGAATGACTAGATGAGGCACGGAAATTCATCGAGTCACTCCTTCAAAATGCTTTTGTGGTGAAGAGCTGCATCCAGCTGCTCTTCAATCCACCATCAGGCACACTAACGTGACAAGTATATGGTGCACACAGCAGTCCCTTATTGCTCAAATACATTTCATTGTGGTTTCTGGTTAGCAAGCAATAGTCAGGAGATGCCATTGCCCTTAACTCACTATGAGTAGCGAAGCAAATTCTCCCCTTTTTATATCTTGTTTAAAAGTGAACTCCTTCATCTCTAATCAAACTAACTGCTCACAAGACACTTTGATCCCCAGCACAGATTCCCAACATGGGCTGAGTAATGCCAAGTTTTGTTCTCAGAGACAAATCCCAACAAGTGCCACTGCACTGTCCCAGTGCTGACAGCAGTCAATCCAGGCAGAAGCTGAGAAAGTAATTTCACTTAACACACAGCTCTCAGCAAATGCCACCATCTGCTTTTAGATGGTTCAACAACCCCTGCATCAGGTCTGAAATTTCCCATCAAATCCTGCAGATTCTGACAAGGGATAATTTAAGCTTTCTGCTACACCAGCCTTTACAGACTGTGATAGGCTTGCTCTAGACTTACATAGAAGTCCCCAGTCCCAGACCCTCATGCCCTAAATTGCGCTGACAAGGTAAGGCAGGACATGGTGACCTGGGATGATGAGCTTACCCAAGTTTGCAAAGAATGCAAGGGACAAGACAGAGCAGGGAATATTTTTAACCTGCATCAGTGTTGTCCCCACCACTTCAGCCTATAGCCTCAAAACTGCATTTGGACCATGGAGAAAATGACACAGAACAGCAAAGATGCACAAACACTATTTATGAACTTCATGCTATAAATTTGCCTTCATTCTCCTGAGAGTCCTTTGTAGACCTCCTCTTTCATAGTCCTTTATTCACCTCCGCAGACTCCTTGCCACCAGGCTGCTAAGCAGGACCGGGCTGGGTACCAGCTACACCTTGTTCCTGCAGCTTTGCTTTCTGCTGGATCAGAACAGATGTATGGTGGAAGGGCTGCTATAGCATACTTGATAAACCACCCTCTGGACATGCCACTCAAAAAGTGTACAACAGAGGAGATATCTGATTGACCAGCATGCACCTGAATACTGACATCATCATACTTACCTTGTGATTAATTTATATTTATTGTTTTCCTGATACATCCACAAACACAGTACTGATGACAGTTGGTTATCACATGCAAGGGCAAGGAATGACACATTCACAGTAACTCTGACATCACCCTCCAGAAATGCTAAAGAGTGAATAATCAAAAAGATGTCTGGGCATTAATATTCTCCAGGTGAAGAAATCACATAATGTGTCCAAAACTAGGTTGTTGCAGCAATCCCTAGACTTTGCAGATCAGATTGGTGTTCTAAATATGCTTATTTTCTAACTTTTTACTACAGACAGGTGACAATAATTGCATGATCATAGTTACAACCCAGATGTGGTTGCTTGCAGAACTTTTCAGCAGATGCAAGGGACAGTTAGAGGTATTAACTTCACCCAGCAGAGCTCTTGAAATTAGAACTGTCTTCTCTGCAGGAATTTAGAGGGTATAAATATCCATAGGTAACAGGTATTTATTTCTATGCCTGCAGGTAAAAGCAAGTAGTAATAGTAATTGCAAAGCAATACATTTCTAATTGCAATAGATCACACCCTTCAAGGCTAGACTTTGAGATTATTTTCTAAGTCCTTAAGCATACTAAACAGTTTTTCTAGCAAGATAAAGTATACTTTCAGCAATATAAAAGAAGGAAGTGTAGAATACCTGGTTAAAATATTTTAAGATTAGATGGGGAGGTATCTCTTTCTTACGCATGTGCAGACACACACACATGAAAATGGGCTTTGCACTTTCACATGCAAACAAAGTATATAAGTTCCCTCTGAAAAATCTATATGAAAGAAAAACAGGTATTTGCTTAACATATTGCTGACTGTGAGGCATTGCCCGCTGCACATCCATTTCATCAACAAGACTGGACGTGGGACAGATTTGGCCTCCTGATGCAATGGTACACAGAGAAACAGCAATCACAGCAGTGCTGTAGTAGCCCATCACCATCACGAGGGCTGAAACAAGCAAACTTTGCTGACAGCTACACAGGGGTGGGAGCCTACTGCCAGAGTTCAGATCAGAAAGTAAGTGCTCACTTGCTAAGCCAGAACAATTCTATTGTTCTATTGACACACACACACCCCCCACCCCCCAAAAAAAAGAAGAGACCCTAAGCATGACTGTTAACTTGTACAAGCTGCTTTTCTGGTTTTGTAAGTTATGATATAAGCAGTCCTTTTTTTTGTTTTTTTTGAAAACCCCAAAAGAAAGACTCTTTGAGAAAATATTTATTTATTCAGTTTCATCCTACAACTGTATGCCTTATATACCTTACCAAGACTCTCATCCAGGCTATCATCGGAGACTTTCTTTTAAGTACTTCTCTGAATTAGAAAACAAAATCCTCTTCCTCTGCTGTTTGCATCCTCCCAGTTTTCCCTTCATACCACTGCTTATTTAGCCAGCTTAGCTGAATACTTTTGTCCACTTTTGGTTTTTTGCACTCCTTCAAACATTTTTTTCTGAAGAATGCATTGTCTAGAAAACTGGGATCTTGTAGCAGCAATTAACTAAGGGATAAGCGTGACTCAGACCCAGAATAATTTGGAGCACAGGCCTAATACCACATGCTCCCCTTCTCTTCCATAACTTGAGGTCTCTCACCAGATTGTGCCTCACATGGTGGGAGATTCCTGAGGTATTGAGCTTTTTTTGAGAGAATGAATGGTGAATCACAGCAATCATAGGCAAAGCCAGGAAACAGCTTAGCTGACAGGAGAAAACAAAAATCAACTGACCTTATCTCCCAGGAAGCACTGTCAGATATGGACTTAAAGGGAAAGAAGGCAAAGATGGTAATAGAGGCTAAAGGGTTTTTACTGCCCTACTGGCTTTTGCCTTTGCCCTCTCCTGCCCTTCCCCTATCTCCTCCTGTTCCACCCTCCCTCTGATGTCTCACACCCCGTTGTTGTTGCACACCATTGCAGCCACTCGCTGACTCCTCTGACTAAAGATAAATTGAGCACAATGCAACAGCTCTGCAAGAGAGTTTGTATCAGTATGTAAACACATATATATCTTTGATATACCACATCTTCCCACCTTGAATGCCAGTGACAAGGGGCCATCCCCTGTTGCATGACTTCAGGCAAAGGGCTTGTTCCTGAAGAAAGGAGCGAGCGAGGCTAAATCATCCTCTTCACTTATGACTACATAAACAGAGCAGAGTATCTTCACCAAAAATGGTTCTATATTTAAGCACATTCTTCTTACAGTAAACACTGGAATTTCTATGTGCACACTCACTGCAAAAAATAAAGGAGTACTTCATCAAAAATCCAGTTTTCCACTGGAGGACAAATTTTCACTTAGACCTACTCAGGTCTTGTTGACGGCTCTCAGACTAGGCTTTTGACAAATCCCCGCGGCTGTATACGCAAGGACTCTGTTTACCCTGCCGAGTCAAAGAGCCCAGGTGTGTCCTCCAGCCCGTGTACATGCAGGGGCTGCTCTGCATCTTTCAGACACCCCACAGGATCTGTGATGGAGAAATAAGTGCTCTTCATCTCACTGATGACATTCAGAGAAATGAAGGGGGAAAACCTGGAGGAAAAGGAGAGGCCAAATCCTTCAGCATGTTGGGTTGGACCAGGGCAAACAGCTGATGCAACCAAGTTGTTTCAGTACCCCCAGGAGCCTCCCTTCCCTCTGAGCATCTCCACAGAAAATGGCAGCCGCTCCCAGCATGGGAAACATCCATCATTATCATTGGGCAGGCACGTACTCCCTCCTGCTTCTCCTCCACATCCTCTTGGGCAGTGGGCATTACTCTTTTCTCACCCACCATGGCAATTTGCAGATGTTAAGTTATACCCAGGAGTACCTATAAAATACAAGAGAAGACAAATAAGAATTATAGCTCAGAAATTTATATTAAAAAAAGAGAAACAAACAAACCACTATAAAGGCTATGGAATTAAAACCATGTCTTTTCCCAGGTTCCTGCTGAGCTCTAGGTGCATGCAACATTTCATGCAAATCAGATGTAATTTACTGTGTGATTTGTTTCTTCAATAAAAATGTGAGAACATGGAGAACAATAATTTTCGTACATTTTAGCTACACATTTCTCCATAAATAGCATAACTATTATAATCACTTCTTGCATGTGCTTGTAGAGTGATTGCCTCTGTGTGAAATACAGGGAGATCATTTCTGTATTATGCCCAGGATGCTTCACAGAGTTTGATCATATTTGTGCATGTGCAAACATACACATGCACACATGTATGTCACTAATAGTGCTATATACAAGTACATGTATAGTATACAACATATGCTATGTGAGCTGTGTATGTGTTTGCGTGTGCATCTGTGTGCACCTGTGTCTGTGTATGTGTATCAACCATTTTGCTCTCATTGTTCCTCTTGTCCAGAGCCATCATATTCCCTCAGACAATATGGTAGTGAAACAACTGGTGACAAAAATTGAACTATGGCTGCCATGGACTTCCTGAAAGTAAAGACTTTTCCACTGCAAATGAGAGACGTTTCATCAGTTGCTATGTGGGCAGGTATTAGTTACCAAATCCAAAATACATTCACAATTAGCAATACCTGGCAAGCAAAGACAACGGTGCCAATATAACATTGCAGTGATGTTGCTACCCGAATACATTCCAAGAGATAATTCTTTTCCCATACCTCCCAATATTGCACAATATGAGGGGTAACAAGATGGTCAGAACTGTGAGTCCTTCAGTTCAAAAAGGCCTGATGAAGAGTTATTCTCTGAGGTATAAAATGGGACTGTATGGTAAATAAGGCATTATCACAATGTCACCTTCCAAGGGGAAAAGCAAAGCATTAGATTTTTTTTCTCAAATGCATTTTATTCAAATCACTGGGTTTTAATTACCAAAACCAAAATGCTAAACTGGGGCTTAGGATAATGCAATTCCTGCAGAGAAACACATCTGTGAATATTTTCTAGAAGAAATATTTTCTACAATGTTGCAAAAACAGGTACAAAATAAAGAACATGCAAGGTTATGAGTTGCAGAAAATGCTTATTCCATCTGTAAAATGGACCAGTAACTTTAGAGACACACACACACTTAGACAATGTATAGGTGTGAAAATAAATCTTTATAATAAGCCTATGTGGAATATAGAAGTGAGAAAAATAGGTGGATAAATTATCGTGAACTTCTGATATTATTCTATATTAAAATATTTTATTACAAATAATTCTGTGGCACTTACTTAGAAAACCCAGGTTGGGTGTGCGGTTTGAAGGGAGAAGTTATTCTGGTAAAGTAGAGCAGCTATTTTCCCAGCTGAATAGTAATGGGAGAATAATAAATTCTTGATTGCATTTTCTTGCTTTTTGACATTGTGGTTTAGATTTGTCATTTGTATACATACATACATAATCAGCTTTGCAATAAATTCTGTTTGGGAAACCATTTCCTGATGGTCTTGATAGATTTGCACATAGAAACATAAAGGCAGACATCAATAAAAGAGGCTTATTCAAGATGTAAAAATTAAAAAGTAACAAAAAATATTGGTTTATTTGTGAGTGTAGCAAAAAAAAAAAGGAGGAATTTGGAGTTAAACAAGGGATATAGAACATAAAAATCCCAACTAGCATTTGCTTTGAACCCAGTATTTCAGTGTACTGAAAAGGAGACCATGCTTAGGCAATTCAGGAGTATTTGTAACAGTGTTTTCCATCTGGGAGAAGGAGGATAATGAGAAAGAGTTAGTATTGTGCCAGGTCTGGAAAAGAGAATCACTAGCTGTATGAATGAAAGTCTGTACATCAGCCAATCTCAATTCCTAAGGCAAATCTGCTTTTTCCTGGCTCATTCACTTCCCTTTACCCTCCTCTCTCCAGCAGTGGGACCCCTCAGACAGAGACACAAGAGCTGCCCTGAATCTTTATAGCTGCTCTCATTGCCTGTTGCTCACAGCATCTGATGCAATAACCTGACCCATACTACTCACAGGTATGAGGCACACAGAAACATTGCTTGTGTCCTTTCCGGGATGAGCAAGACTTTTCCACTCCTTCATTCATCACAGCTCCAATAAGTAAGGCAAGTTTGCCCTCTTGCCCAAGGTTGCCCATTCATCAAAATTCTAGCTATTTCAGACTAGCAAAAGTCTGGTTTTCTCCACATCCCTACAGAATCACATTTCTTGATTGGAATCTTGAGAAAGCTCATCCAGATAAAGTCAAAGCTTCAAGTCAAGGCTTAAGAAGTTGCTACCTGCAGAAAGCCTAAGAAGCTTCAGATAGACACATAACTTTAAGATGAGTAATCCAAAGCTGAATCTCTTCCTAAATGCTCAGCCTCTCAACGGAAAGATTCCTGCAGCCCCTGGAGATCTATTAAGGTGCTAGGAGGTCCATGAAGCCTGGTTGCAGGAACTCATCCGGGAGGTGAGACAGTGATGAGAAATCTGCCTTGCCACTCCCCTATGCCAAGCAGGTCAGCACTCCTCTTTGCCTTCTTACTCCCTCAAACTGCTTTGAGGTCAAAGCAGGGCAGGGGATATCACTCTGGTTTGTTTCTGGGACAAATCCCCAGGGTCAGGCATTTTCCCCTTTGTAATATTGCGTTGTCAACTACTTAGTTTAATATCACTCACAAGCCTTTCACAGCCAGGAGCTGAGTCAGCTCTTCTCCCGTTCACACATTTTACAAACAGATGAAAATTTTCTTCAGTGTCTTTGGTATTTGAAAATTTTCACAAAATCATTTTTTATACGCAGTGCCCGTGCAAAGATTTTGTTGCATGCGTTAAAAAATCAGAAATTCCAGCTCTTGCAATGGCGTACCCTGCACACAGCATTTTCATAGCTTGACTGGAACAGTATGACTGTGAATTGTATTAACCTTGACAAGGGCCAAGTCAAAATTTGCTTCCTGCCAATAATTGTAAATGTGAGCTGAAAATTCACCACTTGTTGGAACACTTATGCCAGCAAACTGGTTTTCAGGTGTATTGCTGGTTTTCAAATGCTCTGGTAATGAGGAACATATTAAACATCTAGACTGATTTATAGGAAAAGAACCCAGAACAGCCCAGGATTTTCTAGCAGAATATGAATAGAAATGCTTTATACCAAACTTGAACAGTGTATGTGACAGGATACCTGAGCCCATCTCTCTCAACACAGATAGTTTTCTTAGGAAGCAATTTCCAGGTCTCAGGCTGAACTCTTTGTTTTCTGGAAAGAAAAAAAATCAGTTTGGGGACTCCAATAGCTGGTAGACATTTTTATGATAGCTACAATGCAAGTGTCTTCAGAGGGATTTTTTTAACACTCCTGTAGTAGTAGTAAACAACTTCTTTATTGTCTGATAATGCAGAGATACTTACTTTCATCAAAATATATCTTGAACAGGTTTCAGTACTCCTCTGAAACGAGAGTTTCAGGGGCTGGAACAGGAAGACCTTGGGAGGGAATGATACTTTATTGATTTACTTAGGAACTATTTTCTTGGCAGTACTTAGCATGGGTGCAAAACACTTATTATGTGTTGTCTGTAATTTTTTATAGCCCTCATTTAAAATGATGAAGTGGCTATTCTATGCTTGATAGGGCTTTGTATGTTTTGTAAGAGAGAAGCCTTCTTCCAAAGGTGGCACAAGCCCTGTGAGCATTTAGCCACAGATTTTTTGCTGCCTTTCAGACTGTCTGAAGTTTGAGGTTTTATCTTGACGCACCTGAAAAAGCACCCTCCCCATTTGTATCCCCATGAAAAGGTGTCCCCATTCCACTCACTACCTTTGCAATTAGGAGTCATATAATGATAACATATCCTCTATATTATATTCACTACAAAACAAATTCCTCAATTTTCCTTCCTACAGTGGATACAGGTCCTTCTTTCCTTGCAAATTACAATAAACCACAAAGAGAAGCTATTTGGGAAGCAGCCTATTTACAGCAGACACCAAAAGGTCTTCTTCACCTTCCATTTTCTCAAGAAATTATCCAGAAGGAAAAACTAGCATATGTCCAGGGCAAAAAAGTCTTGAAAATTGCCCATTTTAACTCTGCAGAAGGTCTGTCAAATCTTATTTAAATAATTAATTACTCTGCCCCAAATTCCAGTGTCACTGTTATTAACTGAAAGAGAGGATGCATGCAGGCACCTTTCAGATAGGCATCTCACCCTGTGGTGTCCCCAAAGCTTGGAAGGGGACAGGGCCACCAAGGAAACAAACTGTTAGTCTATTGTAAAGTTAATATCCTAACTCATCTTCATGATAAGCTGAATCTCCCTTGCAAGCCCTTTCCATTGGCACAAAAGGAGCATCATTTAATGAGATCACGTATTATCACCTCCTGCAGCTCAGGGCCATCTCATTGTGCCACAGGGACAGGAGACAAGCAGGAAGCGATTTCCACTTCTCAGAATTCTGAAACCTTCCCCTGGAATGCTATTGTAGAAGTGAAGGAAACAAATCACAGGGGAGACAAAGATCCATCCCTTGTAACAAAGGGTCTATCACCCCACCTCTGGTATATGTCTGAAGTGCAGGTTTGACATATAAAGCTTAAAATCATTCCTTATTAGTGTCAGCCAAATATGTAAGACAGTTGAGTGTTCATCAGCACAAAGGCATCATCCTTGTCCCCTCATCACTGGTAAGAGGGGTGTCCAGCAGGCATTGGCTATTTGGGGGAAGGGCTCAGGCTGGACCTGACCAAATTTCACCTAAGGTCAGTTAGGACTGCAATCATTTTCCATTCCCTCTTTTTCTGCTTTGACGACCAATGCCACCATGAAGCTGAGAAAGCTTTTGAATAAATCTTCTGCATCTCCACTAAAGAAGGTTTTGAGAAGGTTATGGATTACCTCTGATCATCATCACTTTTGGCTCTATGAATGAATACTTTGTTTACTTTTTTGGAAACAGAAGAAAGGAAACTGAATGAAGAAATTAACATATGGATTAAACATCTGGGTAGAAGAAGAAAGAATAGATTCTGCCCTATGGTTTGCCCTATAGCCAACCAAAGTCCACTTATGATAACTTCAGTGAAAATA
The DNA here is from genome assembly GCA_009867235.2 of Psittacus erithacus. Classification (NCBI taxonomy): domain Eukaryota; kingdom Metazoa; phylum Chordata; class Aves; order Psittaciformes; family Psittacidae; genus Psittacus; species Psittacus erithacus. The sequence goes on from WYDI02002109.1 coordinate 26,393, forward strand.
AAAGGCACCTGATTGTGGGTCAAGTAAGATGTTACTCAGTATGTATTGTACATTGCAAATGTTATATGGGAGGATAAAATACTTGATTAATTGATTCTGGCAGCCTGGCACACTACAAAAGAAATATTAACACATATTCTACAATCCTCAGCAATTACAGTGTACTTAATCTGGATTTTTATATATATAATGTAACTGTAAAAAATTATTTGAGAGTGGAATCATTAGCAACAAGACCACAGAACTATTAGCAAGCAAGGGGAAAGAGGATCAGTTGGTAGATACCATCATTACACACTCAGATGCTAGTAGTGGCTCCTTGGAATTACAGCTGATGGCACAAGGTTGAAGCTGATGCTGTGGATAAACCTAAGTACCAATGCACAGAGGAGCAGTTTCTCTGCAGACTGCTTTTATACTTCTGTTAAGCCATGACAGTCTGCCTATTAAAAGTGCCCAGCTTTGTGCCAGAGGGAGCAACCCAGTGAGGCTGCCCCAACTTAGCCAGCTCCCCAGCCTTGCTCCCTGGGAACAAGGAGCACCCACAATAGATGCATTTTGTGCCACTGCAGAGATAACAGGCAGACATGCCCAAACTCAGGTCTGGGGCTTAGACATCCTCTGAATCTGCTCAACTGTGTGAAGCATCTGAAACCTTGTCCTACAGCCGTTTGTGAGAGGTGAAAGAAAGACAAACCTCTGCTGCTCTCTGGGAGGATGAGACTCAGCATGACACCTCCAGACCTGGAAGTCATCTATTCTTCCTGTAGGAATCATATGCTCTCATGTAGTTGAAGAGTTAATACCAACTATATGGTTGATTACAGCAATTATTACAAACACAATGTCTAATGAAGGCAAAAGTATGGTAAAATAATTAGACTTAATTATGACATTCACATTTCAAATTATGTTTCCTTTATCCTGTGTGAAAAATGAAAAATTCCTCCTGAAATGGAGCAAGCTTAAATTTCCTCTGCATTTCCCAAAGGAAGGGTTCCTGCAGTATTGGAGAAAACAGGAGGATGTGTTTATGAAGCCCCAGAAAGTGAGACTACATAAGGCACCCAGGCTGGGTTTTTTGGCCCATCCACAGCCTTTTCTTTTTTGCAGAAAAAGAACTTTTCCTCCTGTTCCAGTGCTCTCACAACTGGCTGGAAGCCTCAGATGGGTCAGAAAGGCAATAAGAACCCTTAAAAAAATCCCACAGCTCCTTCAGCCCCTGTGTTATTTCACACACTGGAACCTAGCTCCTCATACCAGCATTGCTCAGGAGGGTCTCTTTGGTGTTCCTTCTAATGGCAAGCATGTCCTGGAGCTCCAAATGGCAGCCCCATCTTCCACTACTTGAAGAGTTCCTCCTTCTCCTTTGCTTCCCTAAGCCCATGCATCTGGCCCAAGTCACTTTCAATTTACAAAGAGCAGTCTCATTTTAGAAGTTTGTAACACATACTTGCGCATAAAATATTGTCTGCAAGCAGAGAGGGGAGTTTTGTGTTGGTGCATTTGTCACAGTGCTCAAAATTCCAGCTGTATCGATTTGCTCAATTCATTTTACAGTGCTACTTTCATTAGCTAATCCTGGGGAGTTCACTGCCCTATATTTATTAAGTTCACGCTCACACATACACGCACACATCCAGAGTGGGAGAGAACAGATTTCATTAAAGTGTACCACAGATGGGAAGGTATCCAAGTCACTTCCAATACATTATATCAGCTCAACTGGAGGTTTTCCTTAAAGTTCACACATTTAAAGCTTTTCTTTTTGATGGCCTGAGTCACACACTCCGGTATGTGCTTCATGATCACTGCCAGCTAGCTGAGAAATATTTATGCTGTGTGGCTTAAACTTCAGCAGGAAAATCATCTTGACAAAATACACAGTAAGAGCACTCGGTCTGCTCTACTTTATGTCAATATGAAAGTGCTTTTCATGTGGCCTCTTGCTTTATTCACTCTAACAGCTCAGTGGGAACCTGCAAGGTTAATCAAGAACCTGTATATGAATGGATGCTCTTCACATAACCTGAAGCCATTTCTTCTGCATAAAGTCACCGATCATGACTTAAAAATGGCTACTGTAGTGGTTTACAACCCCTAGGAACATACACAGGCACATGGCACATTGTGAGAATGAAAATAACCTAACTTGAAACCAAAATTGTTTGGCACATACTTAGCAGGCTCCAGAGCCCATGTCTGTGGTGGTTACCCAGCACTGTCCCCTACCAAAAGGCAACCACCTCCAGCTCACCCACTGCCTCCCTGGGCAGCAGCAGGTCCCCTGTGTCCTGCCCCTGCTCTGGTTCCCCCCTTGTGTGATCCCTGCCTTCGAGATCTGGCAGTGAGGCACAGCCACAGCACCCCTCCAGGGCAGCTGGTGTGTCTCATGCCTGATAACTCATGTCAGGTGAAAAAAACCACTTGGTGCAGGCAGGATTTGAAATTACAGCAATATATATGCGCAGATGGGAGCCATCCTCCTTTGCAAAGTAAATTCCAGACAACAGCCAATGCTACCTGTGTCTGAATAATGTAATGTCCAAAGGAAAATCTGCCAGACCATTAGTTGTTCTGTGTAACAAATCACACCCCTTTGAAACTCCCTGGGTGCCATAGCAGGGCATCATACAAACTGCAGAAATCCCATCAAGGCCCCCAGGACTGCAGGATGGAGGGGGCAGCCCAGCACTCTATGCAAGTATTTTTCTTGTTCAATATCCTCAGTGCCACATGTACCACGGTGCCACATGTACCAGTCTTTATGGAGCCATTTCTGCACAGGCAGAGTCTTGCATCCATTACCCACCTTAGGACTTGCTTGATCTGCTGCCAAACACCATCCCATTTGCATTGCCCCCACCAGCCTCCCCAGCCCCCAAAACACCAGGCTCCTAACCAGACAGTAGTCCTGAAGCCTCATCCCCAAGGAGCTCAAAGATGCTTGTCCAAATTTCCCAGTGAGGAATTCCATGAACCCTTTAAATAAATCATGTGATGAAATTGTTTTCATTATTCAAGTAATTCTGCCTAGACATGACTGGCCCCGCAAATTTACCTTGCTGTGCGAGATACTTAAAGGCAGCAGTAGTACATACTGCAGTATGCTCTCCTTGGTGGGAAGATCATAGAATCATCAAATCATAGAATAGTTAGGGTTGGAAAGGACCTTAAGACCATCTAATTCCAAGCCCCGTACCATGGGCAAGGACACCACACACTAAACCATGTCCCTCAAGATTCCATCCAACCTGGCCTTGAACACAGGATGAAGCATTCACAACTTCCTTGGGCAACCTGTTCCAGTGCCTCACCCCCCTCACAGTAAAGAACTTCTTCCTTATAGCTAACCTAAACTTACCCTGCTTAAGTTTGAACCTATTACCCCTTGCAGAGAGGGAGAACCAGCTGGTAGGGCTTTGAAGCAAGTACAGTTTCCCCAAAAGGTGAATTAGTGTTTCTTTTTCAAAGTGACCTCAGCTGAATAAATCATCAACTCAAGAAAGGTACAAAGACTAAGCCATGGGATTTTCAAATGCTGCTCAGGCATGTGAAATGCAGAAATGCCTGTGTCTGCTTATAGGATCCATAGTACTACCGACTGGGACAGTGCACGTAATTGCCACTGTAAAGTGGCAAAATTTTCCAGCAACCCACAGTAGGAATTTTTGAGGACTTATATTTACCCTATATGTAGAAAAAATAAGTACAGTCAACTTATAATACTCAATGGGAAATGTGGACTTTTTAGTCATTCATAGTACTTGAAAGACTTCACTCTTACAAAATCCACATTCACCTAGGACAGTTTTCAGACCACTCACAGTTATTTGAGGTTGAAGCCTTGGAAAATTGCTACAGGGCAGAGAAGGAATGAAGACACATAGGCTCCCTAACAGCCAAGATTCTGAATTACATCACTGTTCCATAAATATATTCATTTTATTCATGTTCTTTCCTGAAAAAATTTACTGCACCAAGGATGTCATCTCGACTATGTATCTTAGAATTGATCATTTCCCCAATTAAGCTGTTCGGTCCTCAGACTTAAAGAGCTGTCACAGCTGCTGCAGGCTGATTTATCTCCTGATGACAGGCAGAGCTCCTGACCAAAAATTATTAATGACAGAGGTTCTTTTTCTGAAATAACCTTAACCTGAGCATATATCTTTTTAGTCACATTAATATCTGAACACATACCCCCAGTACTTAGCCAGGTATTAAATGGATGTAGAATCCTAAACCTTAGTGTTTTAATACAGAGCCTTTCAAATGAAGAATAAGAGATTAATCTAGCCCTGTTCTGTGCCAGGCTGAACAGCAACTGCTGCTGTTTCATAGGAAATGTGGGCTCTGAACATGGCTTTGTTTTACAGCACTCTGCTTTCCAGGCAGGTCTCACACTGCAGTGCCCTCAAGATCCTCATTGTGAGACATGACTTCCATGGGTTGGTCAGGGAAAATATTACCACCAACTTAAGGTGACCGAAAGATGAAATCCGACAAGTGCCCATTCACAGGTTCAGGACAGTTATTTCTTTTTAAGCCTCCTTTACAGTTTAACACCACTCCCACTGAAGCCAACAAGGGGTTCTGCTATTGGTATTATGTGAGGCAAGAAACGAGCCCTTCATCACCATGGTTTTGTGACCACCACTGCAACAATTGGGGCCTGTTGCACTGCACTGGCCAAGAGGACTTTATTACATTTAATTGCTTTGCAAATTTTAACATAAAATAAATGCTATTGGGACTTTGTTTATGAGTGTTGCTGCATATGCAAAATGGGTTGGGTCCAGATGAACACTTGGAGAGCAGAGTCCTGACCTGGTTGAGTTTTCTTTTAGTGTGAAAGCACAAAAGGATACAGCACAAACTCAAATTTATTTTCTTCTGATTTGAAGGGCCCTAAAATCTTCTGCACCTTAAAAATCCCCCTCACAAATGCCAGTGAGTGTGAGATAATTCACACATTTAGCAGAGCAGTTCTACCATATTCCAGATAAATGTCAAAACTTCCACTTAAACTTTTTTTTTAATTAGTTTAAAAATTCATCCAAATGTTTCAGTTTTAAACAGCTAAGCGCCTTTCTTATTATTCAGTCCTCTTATTATTCATTTTCAAAAGCCCCTCTGACACCTATCAAATCTGATAGACGGAGCAGTGATTTCTCTCAGGCAAGTGTAAATCTTACACCACTTCCCACATGATATTACTTTCCACATGTCTGATGGCTCTGGAAACAAGTAATCAAATTAATAGGACTATTTAACTTTCATTCATATTTTAGCTGCCACCACGAATTTCAACCATCAGAAGATGGTAAAATGTTAGTTTTGCTTTATTTGGAGGAGATATTCATTTTCACAACTTCTGCCTTTATAAATCCAGCACCTTATTTCTTGGGTAAGATGGTATGATTCACACTGACAGCAATTTCAATAACCACTCCAAACCTTTGCTATTTACATTTGGTTTTGTGAACAGGTCATATTCCCAGCATTAAAAGTTTATGATGATTTAATAGGGAGATTGTAAATATAATCTACCTGGGTCTGAAAACTTCAGTGGTTAAAAAATACAATGGGAATCAAATGCAGCAACACAGTTGCTTAGCTGACCCACTGACTTCCTTCTTGACAATATTCATTGCCAGGAAAATATCAGAACTGTCCTCTGCCTACTCTTCTGCCTTCTCACTGCCTATTGCAGTAGGTTCATTATGTCATTATACATCTGCAAAATACACAGTACTCTCTGCCCAGGATACATAAGGGATCATGTTACTTTTCAGGAACAAGTTTTGCTGTCTTCTGTTCTACTGTGGCTCAATGGAAACAGCACAGAAAGCTGCAGATCCAGGGCTGAGGAACCAAGGGTACGATGGGGGCAATGCAAAAGTCATCAACAACTGCAAATGTATGAGTTTTCACTCCTCAGATGAAGTGTAGTAATAGCCTGCCTTGTGCTCTGAGTCCATCTCAGTTGCAGACTAAGATTTCTTAATTGAAACCACCATGAATTGCAGCACTTGTTCCTCACTGCCCATTCCAAGTGAAGGGCAGATTTTCAACCTACTCATTGCCAGCAACAGCTCTTTGTACATTCCAGTAAAATATTATGCAAGGATCTTTCCCTCCTTTCCCCTTCAGCATCCATCCACACATACAAACCATGCCCTCAAGAAGAAAAGCAAAATAGAAATATGACGGTTGCTATCAACTACACTGCTTCACACAATTGAGTGGACAGCAACTGAAAACTGTAGTGGGTCTGTGTGACAGGCACAGTAGCATGAACAAAATAACGTCTCATCAGTTTTAGGCAAATATCTTGAAACATGTAAAGTGGATACTGGTTGCAGTGAGGACCCTGCACAGTAACTAAATAGATCAAAACTCACTGCTCAGAGCTGAAAATTTCTTGAGCTGTTCTGCATTCAGTCATAATAAACTGTTGGCAAAAAAGATTATCGGTGTTGTGACATGATAGTTTGGCATTTGCAACTTAAAATTACATTGGACATTTTGCAGCTTTATGATATTGCAAATTCAGGCTTGGTTGGCTATCCATTATCATCTTACTTCTTTCAGAATTACTGTTTCCTGGGTTTCTTCCTCTTGGAGATATGTTTCAGATTATTTTCCCTCAGATTTATTATCCTGCAGTTTTCTGGGATGAATCTCAGTTTCTATAAAAACCCCTGCCTACCTTCATAATGTCTTTAGGTCTCTTTTTATTATCTCATTTTCTCTCTAGTCCTCCTAATTCAATATCCTCTGAATTTCGTAATCATGCTCTTCTCACTTTTTTCTTTTAGATCATTAATGATGGTATTTAATACAACCTCTCCTTATACCGCTTCTAAAGTACTGCAAGATCATAATAATGCTTAGCTTTTAGAAAGCACAGTCTATCCATAACTCAAAAAACATTTCATATGTCAGGAAAATGTTGTGACCCCATATTACAATCAAAGCGCCTACAAATGGTGCAAGTGCCTATGAAAGCTGGTTTCCTTTCCCTCGCAGCCAAGGGACAGAGACATACAAACACCCCTACAGCCTTGTTTGGGGTGGCTAAATGAGCTGTCTATTTTGAACAGCCGCTTAGGGGGTACCAACCTCTCTACAGGAAGTCAGGAAGATTTTGGCAAGTACCTCTGGACAAGTGACCCTGGCAAAAGAGAGGTGGGATCCAAAGCAAGCTCGGTTCACCCTTTCCCAGGTGGAGCATACTGCAGGTCTCCATCCCTTCTTAGCTTATGGGAAATATTCTGTGTTGGAAAACAAGAAGGAACTAATTCCCCAGTCAAGTTTTGAGTAAATCCTCAGTGGTTTTCCAAGATGAAAACCTGAAATTTTTACTTCCCAATTTTCGACAAAATCTGCATAATCATGAAGTGAATGACCCGGTTCAATGTATCTTCACAGAGCACTGTCTGTGGCTTCCTGGACCACCAGTGGCCCACTGGCCACAGCCTTGAAAGCACTGACAGAAGCTGATGTTTTTGTGATCTGCTCAGTTTGGGGAATGGAGAAAGGGAGCAGAGAAACCCCATCCCCACCCACTGGTCCAAAGGCTGATATTATCTACTCCAGAGTTACTCCAAACTGGTCAGCACTTCCAGTCTTCTTCCACACAACCTCCTGTTAAGCCCTTGTGGTGAACCAATCTCTCAGACAATACCTGCCCCACAGCACAATCTTTTTATATATGACACAGTGTGGATAAAGAAAGGGAAGGCAGGAGGAACAAGGCACATCCATCAGAACCAGGACTTTGCAGACTCAAAAAAACAGCTTTGACTCCAGTCCCTGCCACTGAAAAATAAAGAGAAGAGGTCAAAAATAATAAAAATGAACATGTGTAGATAATAGTTGCTGGGTTTCTTTTCCAAATATCCATTAGAGTCTTACCTAAATGCCTCTTTTATTGCCCATGGAATAAACTGCAAGTGCCTTTACTGTGATCTAAGAAATTTACAGGCCACTGCCACCAGAGCTCCTCAGAACCCTTTCAAATCTAGAGGATCCTGAACCATTATGGAGCTGTCTGGCAGTGACCATATGAATATTAGTTGCAGCCCCAGAACAGCTATACGGTCTAGCTGGAAATGTGGAAAGACACATCTGCCACTGCCTTTTGACTAAGTGCTTTTCCATTCCCAGCTGTTATTCTTGCCAGGCACAGAGGCACAGCTGGCTGTCACTCCCCTTGGGGCTTCAGGCCTGGCTAAGGCACACAGATAGTTGTGCAGTCCCATCCTGCACAACTGTCCCTTGAGGTGAAGATGGTTTGCTAATCTGTGAACTAATGCCACTATTTCAAACAACCTTTTGTTCTAAGCACTCAATGTTTTCAGATGGACTGTGTGCCTGCAGCTCCCACTGAAATTCAGCTGGGCTGACTGCTTCCAAATGGTTGTTATGGGGGGCAATGAATCAGCTGAAGACAGACAAAATAAGAAACCTTGTTTTGAAAGTCACAACCCAGAAGTTCTCCTGAGCACTATGTTTCACTCATAGTTTTGGGGACTATCTCAGAGAGGAAAAGAATACATGCATCTGTTTCCATCAGAAGTATCCTCTGGTGGCTAAAGCCTGTTGGTATCTCCTTCACATAATTGAAACAAATAGTAAGATAATATTTTCAACAGTTTCAAAAAAAATTAAAAAAACCCTCAAGAGATACAAAAATACAATGATCATTGTTACTTTCTGCTATTTCTCAGTTTGGCCAAGTCCTTTGATTAGCAGTAAGCTATTACTGACTCTCCAGTATTAGGGGTATGCTGATCAGCAGCAGTGATGCATTACTGGCATTTTTCAAAGGTGGAAGGAGGTTTGCCTCACTTTTTTGGCCAAATTTCACTCTGACTAATTAGATTCTGAATGCCTTAAGTATTTGGGCAAGATATTAGCATCTCGCCATAAAACTACAATGTAATTTTTTTTTTTTTGCACTGTTAAACAGCTGCCTTTATCCACATGAAGGGTAGCTCTATGTTGCTGATTGATGAAATCAATTATCACCTCATACCCCCATCACCGTATTTATGGAGGCAATGTCTATACTACTGATAGCAAGACCATAGGATAATTTTGTCATTTACTTCATTTAACATGACTCATGCCTGCAGTTTCCCCTGTCAGGAAGTTACTCTAACATTCCAAGCCTACAAGGAGCTGCAAACATGCAGGAACTGCTCTGTATTTAGCAAAACACCCTGTGCAAACACATGAAGATTAGACAAAGTTTTCATTACCTGCTATGTTAATTAGGCAAAAATCTATAGGGAACAAAGCTGACCAGAAACCTCTTGTGGCAGAGACATGGCTAGAGCATGGGTTCTTTACTTCTGTAAAAACCTAGACAGCCAGCTCCCACTTGCAAGAGCGTAACATGGGACTAGGGGATTATCCGTCACAATTCAAACGCAATTCTCTGATAATGGTAATAGTATTCCAGCGTTAGAAGTGATAGACTTACATAATTAGCTGCAAGTGCTATTTCTGTGTGTGTAAAATCTTTTAATTATTTCCTTTTTAATTATTTTAAATTACCTAATAACTCTTTGGCAAAGAGGGATGTATGGGAGGGAGGTAGCGCTAGCCCACCATCATTATGAAAGCTTTTCAAGAGTTCCATTATGTGCTGTGAGCATCTGACTCTTTGTAGCATGAGTCACCCACAAAGTCTTGAGCCATCAAATAATTAAGGTTCCTTAATACAAAGTGGGAGGGGAGGAAGTAATATAATTTGTCCTCATGATCAGTCACATTCCTACAAGTATATATCATAACTGGTTTATAAATGGATTATTAGCAAATCAGATTACAGCACTAATTATTTCTCCCAACATTTCTCTTACCCATGTGCTGTGGACTCATCCACTCCCCAGTAGTACTACACCTCTCTTCCATCTGTTTTCTTCCCCCTTTGCTACCTCACACACATACAGAATCATTTATGTAAACTCACCCAGGACTGGAAGAACCCAACAATACCTGTTATCAACATTTCAAAGCAAAAAACATTGCTGGTTGTCACTGGAAATCTGTCTGAATGAATAGCTGCCTGGTGACCTAGGTACAACGTGGTGGCCATAACCCAGTTCCGAGCAGAACTGTGAAAGAGGAATTCACAACACAAAGCCATTTCCACACTGGTGAGCAATCTCAGAAGAAAGGACATGAACTGGCAGACCTGAAAAGAAAGCCATCTTTTTCACCTTTAGTGGAAAAAAACCCAGAAATGTTAGGTAAGACACGTTAGGTAACATTTTTTCCTTTCTAATGAAGATGGAGCCCAAGAGAGCTTGATTATTCCAGCAAGAAAATCAAGGGCAGGACAAAGTTAAATAAGAGCTGATGAAAGGAGCAAAGTGGAGGGGCAAGAATTAAAACAACCTAAAGAAAAACATGGATGGAATCATAGATCAAATTTACTACACACAGTCAATGAAACCTATTATAATTTTCAACTGCACCTACAGGATTTAACAGCCCTGAGGAACTGTAATCACTGTGCCAGTTGTAAATGTTCAGAAAAAGAACAGAGATTAAGAGTTTCTGTTTTGCTACTTTTGTACACCCTAAAAAATCCTTTGAAGTCATCAAACCAAAGCCTGAAATGGTACAAAACATGGAAGGTAAGGCAAAGCTTCTCCCCTTTCCAGCACTGTAAAACACAACTTCTGCTACAGACAGACCAAAGAGTAAAGGAATGATTACAGAGTTAAAAATAATGGGTTGTAAGACCACAGCTCTTCTGTCACTTCTCCAATCTCGCTTTTGCCATTTCCAGAAGAAACAGAAATTGAGAAGATGGTGTAGTCTTTGCACAAATTCCTTTGCCAGTGAGCAAGATGTGATTAACATTACCCAAGGTGTTTGCTAGGAATGGATGAAGAGTGTTAAAAATGCCAGGTTTAGGTCCAGCAACACGGAAGAATTTGCAACGGACTTCTTCTTAATCTCTGCTTTATCTATCCCAACCAGGGTGCACACAACCAATTCTTCTGCTGAAGCTGTTCCCTTACCAACCACAGCTCCTCTCACTACCAGAGCACTGCATGTGCTGGATCTGTCCTCCTCCATATTGTCCTCATCTGAACTACATTATATACACATCAAAGCAAAAATCCAGCTTTCCTCCCATGCTCTTTCTTTCATTAGAAACTCTATTTTATAGAAAATAGAATAGAAATATACATTTCAAGGCATAGTGATCAGTAACAAAAAAAGAGACACCGAAGGAGGAACATACACCCATGTCCAGAAAGACTGCTGTTCTCCACTTTGTAAACCTGCCTCTCCAGACTGATGAAAGTTGTCCCATGTTCAGCTCTGCCACTAGAGCTGTAGGTGAATGGAATGAAGGCCTGACACAGCCTGATGCACCAACCTCAGCCACAAGGAAAGACCCATGGACCCCACTAAGCTGCCATTTGTTTGGCACATGGCCCAGCAGCTTGTAGAGCTCCTTATGAGGGGCACAACACCTGCAGGAGGGTGCTCAGTGCCTCAATTAGCCTTCATAGACATCTTGCTTATGTTTTTGAGGTCTCTGGCTGGGTGGATGCACAAGTGCCAGCATCCCACATACACCTCTGGAAGAACGTGACTCGGAAGTGTAATTACATCTCTTCTCCCATTCCAGTTAACCTGAAGATGACAGCTGAATTTCTGCGGGCTGAAAAGCATGGGTTCATCCACAAATACTTTCTGTAACACTGGCTCTATCCGTCATCAGACCAAAGCTTGATTCTTTTTAAATATTGCTATGGTACCTTTTTAATCAGTAATTACACACACAGCTGAGCCATAAACCCTTCTAAAGTGAGTCTCCCTTACTGCTACTGAAACAATAGCATACGCCTATGGTATGGGCAAATGTCTCAACTCTACTCTCTCTAAGGTGCTACTTCACAATGTTAAACCTATAAAACTCAATCATACTCTAGCCTGGGAGAAAAAATCAGAGAAAACTCTGGAGGAGTCAATTTATTTGGAAGTTAACCAGACATATTTCAATCTCTATTGGACATCTTGAGACACAACATAAATTTTTATATAGGTTATTTGATTCTCACACCTCATAAATTAAATAGAATGATCTCTGATATATCTAATGCCTGGTGGTAAAAAACTGTGGAAGGATGGATTTCTGGTACATTTGTTTCCAGTGCCCTGTAGTTAGGTACTTCTGGGCACCAGTTAAGGTTAATGTGAAATGAGGGGCAATGACAGGAAACAGTCTCAAGTCTCAGGCAATTTGCAAAGGAAAGCTTGCTGGGACCAGCCTACCAGCCACTCTGCACAGGAAAAAGCTATCAGTGAGTTAGGCATTGTTGCCAGGCTCTGTTCAAAATTGTCCCAAAACCTTAGAAAACTGGAGCATTGCTTGGCAAGTTGAAAACAAACATTTCTGGGAAAAAACTATTTTCATAACATAGCTGGATGACTAATTTATTAGGTTCATTTATGTCGAGCAAAGTTGGTCACAGCTTTCCATGTGTTTACCATTTGACTGAGCCAATAATAAAATTTGATTTTAAGCTGCAAATGGTATGAAAATCCAAATAAATCGTATCTCTCAAATGTGTCAATTGGATATAGATGGGCTAGTCATCTCAGTCCCATGCTGGTTTTTGTGTCTTTGATTGGACAACCCAGATATGAAGAAATGCAGCATGTTACAATTCAAAATTTGACCCATGTTGACTAGCTGCATGATTCACTCAGTCAGGAAGAGAAATAATGCCACTTACGGACTTGTGCTCTATAACTAGACGCAACACTAATAGTGCAAATACACTGTGCCTTCAAATATACACTTAAAAATTGCTATTGTTTAAACTCAAGATAAACCACCATTTTTTTGTAATTCCCCAAGTAAAACTCTATGTTCCCAGGAAGCAAACACCATCAAGTGAAAATTCACACGTAATATGACTACAAATACTTATATTAATAGGGAGATTGATCTAATTCTGAAGCAGAAATGTATGACCCTCTTCTACATTAAGTATATTATAGTAGTGATACATGTAGTAGTGATACTATACAATAGCAGTGACATTATGGAAGAAGTTATACTATAATCAGAAGTGGCATATGTCTCATATGCAATAACAAGACTCACAGCTGTCATCAGCAGTCTTGCTGATTACCACCAGCAAGAAATTATGCCCCTGAAGTATTTTGGCCATTTGTTCCCCCCCCCTTTTTTTTTTTCCTGTTTCTCTAAAAAGCTGTTTCTCAACTTTTTACTTTTTTCCTTCCCCTTTCCCCTGCTTGTTTCTTTCTTCCAGCCCGAACTTTCTTGCTTCTGAATTTTCTTCCCATCAGCAGGCCCCACTTTCTCCTTCAGCTGCTTCATTTCTTTCTCAACTCATTATCAAACTAAGCATGACCAGCCATTTTATAGCAAGCTTATTGACAGTGACAGTGGAGAACTGCATTTGTTGATTAAGGAGGTTTCTTATGGCCTTATATTTCTTTCTTGTTCCTAGTTCATTTCAAAAAACCTGGTCATTTTGACAGCGATTTGTGTCATTATTAGGTTTCAGAATGAACACCCCAGTACAGTGCAAAGGAGGAAAAAATGGGAAGGTATTAATTTTCCCCAAACTCTCATTTCACAGAAGGAAGAGAGCTCTTTACCTGTTATGCTTATCTTGCTTTTAAAGGTTATATTTGTAGCCAGGTGGGTGAGCAGCATTTTATTTGTAAAGTAAGCATGTTTTCAAGCTTTGTGTGCCATGTGGCCCATAAAGAAATAAAACTCCAGCCTATGGGCAGGGTGTTCAAGACCTCTGCTCTAGGCAGCTGGGTGCAGCTCTGAATTCTCAGTATGTTTCTCAGAAAATTTGTTAATTTTTATACATTGTAATTTGATTATGTTCCTTCTCTTGGCAACTTGTCATTGTCAGACCCCTTTCTGATCAGCAGGGGACTAATACAACCTGGGAGCTGCAGCCCAGGCAATGGAAAACATTACAGGCTCAATGGAGGACATGTTTGCAAGGAATATCTTCTGCACCTGGACTCCATTTATTAAGTTTGCAGAAAGGACAGCTCCTGCCAAGAAGCCAGACACTCTGACCTTGTATGAACCTGCTTGCCGCCTGCGGAGCGGGATCTGTAGCGAGCGGGGGTGAAGGAGGGGCAGGGGCCACACTGCTGCTCCTCAGGGACTTGCCGCAATATATGGGGAGTTCATGTTCACAAAGTGTTTTACTTTTAAAGCCTGTATTCTTTCATCTCGTCACAGGCTATAACTTTGCTATTGAGCTATATTGCTGTGTCTAGTCAGAGTGCGTGTTTCTATGCTGGTGTCAATCATTTATTTTGTACCCTTCATCAGCTGCAGCTCATGGAGCGGCAGGTGGTTCTTGCTCTCCACTCTCCCCATGCTGTTTGTTTTTATTACACCACTTTTCCCCCTGCTCAAACTTTATAATTTATCAAGGTCTAAAGTCTCTAATAAACAGAAAATTAAAAAGGGGATGAAATGCAAACATACAAAGTTAATGAAGCTTAGACTCGACACTCAGCTCATCTTAAACAAGGCTCTAGTTTTCCCACTATGACATGAAATTCAACTTATCCCATAATGCGGTTCTCATTTAAGATTTAAAGATGTTAGCATTCCACGCAAGTCTGAATGATCATGCTTGGCTCTCAGAGACTGCAGAGATAAGTGTCCTGCAAATAGCTAAACTGGGTAGATACAGATAATGTTTTCCCTAATAAAAGCAAGATCCTTCAAAACAACTGATTACCTAAATAGAGTCTTACTTTTCCAAACAAATAAAATATCTACTTACTCATTTTACAAAAGGGGGGGCGGGGGGAAATAACGCAAGAACAAAAAAAAACCTCCATCCCTGAGATGTTTACTGCTTAAAACTGCTATTTCCAGTCTGAAAGCAGCACAGTACTGAAAAGGGAGCTTAATTTGATATCTGCTGGACAACTTTATTTAAAACCAGGTACATGCTCACGTATCTTGCTGATGAGGGACTTTATTTAGCGCATTTCACACCCCAGTGTGAAATATTTTGGCTCTCTGCAAAGTCATTTCTGGGGCTGCAGCCCCAGCAGGAAAAGCTTCTTCTAACCTGGGACTCAGCCACAGGGCTACAAAGATCAGCCTGGGAGGGTAAGGGGACATCAAGGGAGTCCTCATCCCTCATGGCTGGAGGTGCCTTGGCTAAGGGTGCCAGCGGGTGCCAGGGAGGATGGTGAGAGTGTTTGTATGAACATATGGCCATTAGCAGGAATAAGGTATAAAGAAGAGCCCGCTAATTTTACACTCCATAAAATTGGCCAGTTGCCATCCCAGGCTCTTTGTTATTGCTAATCTGGGCTGGATTTGAACAACTTAGATGGAAGTGAAACACAGTGTCCTACAATTAGTCCAAAGAGCCTCCCAGCTCCCAATTATGTCTACTTTAGCCATTTAGTACCAACTTGTAAAATTCATACACACTTTTCCCTTTGTCTGGAAAAGAAAAGCAGAAGGAAAACTTGACACAGTGTTCAAACATATAAAGGTAAAAGACAACTAATTAGGTTTATTTATATAGGACTTGAGGAAGGTTAAAAACAGTGTCATTAAGAGCATAAGTAGTTGAACACTCACACTGTTTATGATCTAGCCATGGAGATACGGTGGGGGAAAAGCCTTGAGAGCTGAGGTGCAGCTTGTGCCCTGGCATAGTCTCAGGGCTAGGGGCAGCCTCACTTCAGCACTGGTGGCTTCCCTGCCACCGTGAGTAGTGGCCCGTGGCGGCCAAACTCCCTGGGGACACCTGCAGCAGAGGCATCTCCCATGGGGCTGCCCTGCCACAGCCATGAATCTGCGCCTAGCGGGGCATGGCCAGTGCCACAGACAAAGGACAGTGATTTTCCACCTGCTGAAAGCTGTCTGCAGTGCAGAGCCGCACCTCCTGAGAGCACTGGATAAGCTGGTGGGCTGCTTGGAGAGCGTGAAAGGGGCAGGGTGCAGGAAAATTCAGTAACATAGAAAGAATAGGCTGGAGATCCCACAGAGAGGTGACATAAGGTTTCCACATCTGTAATTTGCCATGGTGGTTTAGTTATTACCACCAGCCCCCCAAAAATTCACTGATATCTCAACAAGCGAAAACAACGGGAATAGATAACCTTGTGTTATCTCGTGTAATTCCACTCACAACTATTCCTGGGAAGAAAGAGGTAGAGGGGAAAGACTGCAATGATAGCCCAGCTTCCCGATGTACTGCTTCCAAGGAAGTAAGGCAAAATTTAGCCAGTCAGAACACATTTTTGTGCCCAGCACACTGTTCAATAAAATTAAAACACCCTTCCAGGCTTGTACACAAAATCCAGCTCATGTTCTAGAACATTATTTCAGCAACCAAAAGATAAAGAAATATGTTAATATACTGCATAAACCAGCCAGAAGAATTGTAAGTTAAAACAGCCCAACAGAACTATTTGCACTAAATAACTGATCTGTTCATTTAAAAGCATTCATTAATAAAAGGAAGTCCATTTCATTTTACTGGACTTTCTAGATAATTTTAAAAGATTAAAATTTTGCTCTGCTGCTACACAAATATTGCTTTTTCTTATTACTACTGAGTTCCGCTTATTAACATAAGTAAGAAACGGCTTTTGGTGTTTGTTCAGGGAAAATTATGAAAAGAATTGAAACTTCATGGAAATATTTTTTCATAAGCAGACCTGAAAGAAAAATGGGAAAAAATTTGGTAAAATGAATTCTTACCGATCCTTGTTTTGCGAAAACTAAAAAAAAAAATTAAGAGATTACCCCTTTACCTGCTGAAAACAGGCTTTCGGGGGGGAAAAAAGAGCAAAATGTCAATGTTCACTATGCTTTAACTTTGAATAGTTCATTCAGTCCTTCATTATACTCTATGAGTGCCAGCCCCTGGCCAAAGATTACAAAGACCTGCTAGGCCTATGCACATTACACATGTTTTAAAATAGTGAAGGTTTCCACCTATAAATACTACTTCTTCCAAGAGCTATAGGAAACACCAACTCTATTGTCCCTGTTTCTTTGATGAGTACTATCCTCTTGTAAGTGCTCTGATTTCACAAGAAACAGAGCAAGCAAAAACAGCTTTTAAAAACCTAATTCTTTTTTCCAAATAAAGTTCAGTGGCTTGCTTCACTGGTGTTCCCACAGTTTGGCATCATTCCAAGCCAGTAATAGAAAGCAAACACTTCATAAATATCAGTTAAAACGAGCTTCTATAACATTGCTGGTATCATGTAAGATTACTTCATTCCCAAGCAATAACAAATATTTCTGAATGCCCAGAACAAGGTAGAAATCATTGCTTATAAACTGCAGACTGTCTAGTTATGCAGCAGGGGCAGTACCATCAGAGTTCTGAGATTATTCCTATGCCATAAATATATAGCATCAACTCATCATAGCAGCTAATTATTTCATTAGCAGTTTATTTATGCCCACAAATATATTAACAAATCTCAACAAATCTCAAAGTCATTTGTGGATAAATAATAAGCTCTAAGTAGAAAAAAATAATTAAGTTCATCAAACAACACCAGACCTGTCAAGTAATCCAGGCTGCTGTGCTCAGGGGTCAGATTTCTTGAGATCAATGCTGTTCACACGAGTAGTGATCAGGTATGCTCATATTTAAATATGTCCCAGCACAGCCACACCATTCCACTCTGCGCCATTTGGTCTTGGAACAGTCACTGTCTTGCTCATCTTACTCATCTTCCTACCTACTCCTCTATCAAGTCTTCATAAAAGAAGGAATGGGTTGGTTATTTTTTTTTTACTTCATCCTCAAGACCAATTATGGCTTTCAGTATTGACTAAGGTTCATATAGTGTTATATAATTTTTGTTAATGTTGCCTTTGATCCAATTACACTTATTAGACTGGTATTTGTTTAGTTTTGAACAACTGAAATAATAATGTGAAATTTATCTTTCTCTAAGGTCATTTTCCTTAATAATGTGGGAGAGGAGAGCTGCCTTCCTCTCTTACTATGACTTTGCACAGATTCTAAAGAGCTCAAAAGCCCCTGAGTATTGAAATTGCCAGGAATTATTTACAGCAGGCTTTGCTTGAATTTGAATGGAAGTTTAGAATAATTTTTGGTTTACTTGAGTTATTCCATCACAGTAGATGCACAGGACCTGGACAATCTCAAACACAGATTTGATTCAAAAGCACTCAAAAAGAGAGTAAAGAACTTTGGGGAAAATATAAAGAATAGAAACAGTGACAGAAAAGACAATAATTTCTGACAAGTTCTCAGATCAATCATGTCCCTACTTTAGCCCTAGTTTCCAAAGGTGAATTTAAAATTCCGCTCCAAAAACTTTAGCATCAATACTCAGAAGTAATCATCCAAGCCCATGTGTATTTTTGTACTGTTTCACTCTGGCAGCATAGAGCCAATAGAAAAGATTTCCAGCCTGCAGGTCAAACAGATGTTAATCAAAGTCTTTCACAAATAATGTCTCTGCATGGTTTTAGAAAAGAAAAAAAAAAAGCACTAAAGGAAAAAAAGGCAGTAGATGAGACTCAAAAAAGCAGCACTCATAAATCTAGTAGGCAGTTTAAGTTTGTATTTACAATATTAGAACATTAACATGTTATTGACTAATAATAGTCTTCAGTGAGAGAATTTGCTAATATGAGTATTAACAAATTATCTGTGATTATAAATACAGGGATAGGGATATCTGATTTTGAAGAGCAATGTGATACTACTTGTAAGTATCTTTTGTGGCAGAGGATGCTACTGAATTACATAAATTCATGTTTCAGTGTAAAAAAAGTAAGTTTCAAGTAACATCTACAGGCAATTAAGCATGCAGCATATTAATACTAGTGCAAATGTTCTTCTCCTTGAAGATGAAAAATGCCACTATGGGTTCAAGCCAGCAAGAACAGAGAGGTGACCAGGAGTCTAGCAGGACACCTTTGCTCCTGCTTGGAAGGAGAGAAGATTTACAAGCCTGGAAGCAGTAGGACTCTCTCTGTTGCTCTGCCATGCAGACAGGGCACAGGCAGAGCACATTTCCAAGCCTGGAATGGCTCAAGTCGTTCAGCATGCTTAGACACAACACAGTGCAGCCTTGACACAAAAAAATGCCCAGACTAAACTCCCTAAATTTAGGTGCATACAGGCACACTAGACAAAAAATTAAGTTGCCTGAACATAGGTGCCTGGCTATGTGAGCTGTCCTAGACTATCTGAGATATTTGTACAGGGCTGTCAGAGACATACAGCACTCACAGAGGTTCTGCACATTTCTCAAGCAGAATATCCCACAAAGTACTAGCGTTACCTAACACCAACATTAACTAACACCAACTGCAGCAACGGGATCTCACCAGTGCTGCCTTGTCTTCCATCACTGTTGGTGGAAGAGAGACACCCAGACATTCAAGAGAGCTAGGGAAGGAACCTTAGACACCTAGCATGCATGTAAACCCCTGCATGTGGTGCATCAACCAGCAGCTCAGTTGCTCCTACACCCTGTCTCATTACTGACAGCCAGTTTCTTGCACCCTACCACCATCTGCCTCACTGCCCCTGTGGCAGCGCTGGCATATTTGACCTGGTGTGCAAGTGGCACATCTGCAGCTTATTAGTGTCCGTGTTTGGAGAAAACCAAACACTTTCCAGGGCTAAAATACACTATAACTAATTAAGTGAATTTGAGATGTATTTCAAAACCTATTGAGCAGAAAGCTATGCTACTAAAAAATTTAAAGGGCTGACTTAGTTCCCCTAAGGCAACACTTTCAGCTTTGAAAGAATATAACTTTCTAGTCAATAGGATCTGAAACACATCTCAAAGTTTCATAATTAGTCAGTTATAGCTGAATTTAACTTAAAAAGGGGGCAACGGGGGCAGTCATTGAATAACTATGATAGGTGTAACTACGCAAAAGTGACACTATAACATTGATACAGGAGGGCTTCCAGCTGTTTTATGTGTTAATTCTCTGAGTGTGCTTGCAAAGAGCTAGATATTTTCAGACAGCTAAGAAGAGCTCAGGTTATATTTGCACCTGAGTACTTAAATGAAAGCCTTACATTGTATGTCCTGAAAATCTAAATTCCAAAAACCTGTCTAATGCTACATGCCAGATTCTCATGTGGTGTAAACTGAAGTGGCTCCTTAGCTTGCCTCACAGCTTTTCCAATTTACATCACCTAAAAGACATGGCCAAGTGCCAAGACGATTAGAAAACCAGATCTTTTTCTTCTTCAGTTTCATTTGCACATACCTCTGCATTTCCTTTGCTCAGTTACATGCTAAAAACAGAAGCAACAAAGTGCTCAGAATTAAAATGTGCATTTGCCCTATTTTCCTTCACAAAGCAACAGAAATTCTGTGAGCTAGCCTGTCCTCTAAGATATCCAGCTCAGTCTGGCAAATTCCTGAGGTTTGGATAATAAACTTATGAGACAACTCCCACAGGTATATTTTTCACCTTTTTAATATCTTTTATATGCTGTATTACTTTCATGTGATGTTTCCCACAGTTCTGGTCTGATGAAACACAGAAAATTCATTGAGTAATAGTCTCCTTACAAAAGCCAACACTGCCACACAGTACGTCTGCTGAGGATGAATCTGAGAATCTGCTTTAGCACAGTACAGAAACATAAGGTGTCATTTTTGGACTGTGCGACCTAAGACTTTGAAAACTTGTGCCTTGCCTGCTGGAAACTCCCCCACTGTGGTCTGTGTTGCAAATAAGCCTTGAAAATCCCCAGACCCCATTCACCAGGTATTTACATCAGCATAAACTAAGAATGCCTTGGTTGCATCCTCTGACTCCAACACATGTGAGCTCAGCAGAAGACCACATCTGAAAAGCCTAACGTTCCCAAAAGAGCAAAGACTTGATGACGGATACAAATTATTCTACTTCTGTCAGAGGCATGCAATAGACTATCAAAACCAAAGAAGACATAAACTTATTTCTCGAAAGACCCACACGTCCTTGCAGCCCACAGTCTGCAGGGTGCCCCATCCTGGAGGCAGTCTGCCACATTGACATTAGTGTAAGTGCTACAAAGGACATGGGCAACAGAAAGGGAAATATCCCAGCTTGTGTGTCACAAAACTAGACAGAAATGTGAGCGAAGCTGCGGCTGGCTAGCTGGAAAATGGGGGGGGGGGGCTGAGGGCTGGGAGGGGAGAGAAGTATCTCTTTCTATTTCTGGTCCTGCAGCATAGCTCAGATAATTTTCTATCCAAGCCACCTACAGGAAAAATAAAAGAGTGACATAAAGCATGTGACATATTATTACTCTCTGTGGAGAGCTTGGAGATCCCCAGTCTCACATATCTTCTCTTCCTGCACAAGCAAACCTGGGCGCATCATCCTCTACAGCCATCAGAGAAGGAGCAAAGCAGGTAAGAGGCAAGACAACAGAGGTCATTGCTGGTCATTGCAGTAGGGTTGCCAATCTGGAAGGCACTAGAGGAGCAGCAACAGTCTTAGAGAATTAAGGACACGACATGCTTCTAATATGGGGACAGGACATCGGGACAGTGTGAAAGTGAAGTGGGTTAGTGCATTTGTGCCTCAGAGAAAACTGGTAGACTGATAAATGAGCTAAAAGCAAAGGAATTGCAATACAGATACACTGGATTTCCTGCATCTGCCCCTAACTGACATGTCCAAGTACATGTAACGCCACATCACAATTCAACTGACCAGTCCATATTCTTTATTATTTTGCAAGCAATTTCACTTGTTTCTTCTTTTTTATGGTGTCTTTAAATATTTAAGAAAACTGAAGAACCTTTTCCAACTTCCGCGTATAAGTAACTTTTTGCATTAATTTATACCGTCATTAATTATTAAATGAAGATGATCATT
The DNA here is from genome assembly GCA_009867235.2 of Psittacus erithacus. Taxonomy (NCBI): domain Eukaryota; kingdom Metazoa; phylum Chordata; class Aves; order Psittaciformes; family Psittacidae; genus Psittacus; species Psittacus erithacus. Next base: position 48,315 of record WYDI02002109.1, read on the forward strand.
AAATATTACAATGAAGAATATTATCAATATTGCATCTGTCACAGATGAAAAATCTACATGTATGGATGAATGTAATCTATTCATTGGTTTATGAACTCAGAGCTCCCTGGAGAATGTCACTGATGACACAATATCCCCAAATGCTGGATTTTGTACATGATATATCTGAAAGATGTGCAAAAACAGATGTAACCAGACAGCTCTCTTTGGTTACGTACATGAGGAAGCTTCAAAGTTATTTTAGCTAAGGCTGGCAATAATTTATTCTGAATAAATTGCCTCTATATCTGTTTCAGGCAGCAACGACATAAGAAGAATGTGAACTTTTTTGTTACATCAACTCATTTTTGAGCCAAATTATGCTTCTTTTTGAGTATCCGCCATTGCAAACATAGAAGACATGTGGATCTAGATATTAGCACCTTCTAAAAGTTGGCTCAATAAAAGCTGTTTAGCACTTAAACATGGAAGCTGTTGTCAGCTTCACAGATGAGTAACTCATTCTAAATTTTGGAAATAGAAATTCTGATCTGATGTATACTTCAAGCTTATTAAGAAACTATATTTTCTAGGCCACAATTCAGTTAAAATTAACTCCAGCTCCCACACTGTCACAATCCACACATGACTATGGAAGTCATAAAAAATGAACCTGAAGTGGGTCCTTCTACTATATGTGGAGGAAAATGTCCCTTGGAGCCCAGACTCCTTGTTCCAGAGAGCGATGGGACAAAGAAAATAGCTAACCACACTGCCTTAGCTTGGAAATATGATTAAAAAGAAGAATGTGTTAGACTTTATCCTAAGAAACACCTTTCTTTTGCTCTTGTAAAGCCATCAAACACTGTAACAGACAGCAATAAAAAGACACTGTCATATGTTTATTGATTCTGTATTTTCTTCTATCCTCTAGACTTTAAAAGGGAAATTGTAAGAAGGGAAAAAAAAAACCCACCAAACTACTCCAGTGGACATAGCTTAAATCAGATTTGAGATGCTTATTTCTGGGATATTAAACTTGAGAATCTTTAATATATCTTCTTTTTTTTTAATCTTTTTGTTCTTGTTGTTGTTGTTCTTGCCTCCTGAAAATCAAGTCTGCTGAATATCTTTTGGTTGTTTTGAAAATGTGGGAATTACTTGTGCTATTCCTCCCTCTATGTCTCCTATGGGTTCAAAATTCACTTACTCTCTGTGGTCTCATCAGTGCTGACACCATGCTTTTTTCCTAGTCACACCAACTAGAACAGCCTTGCTGTGCTTCTCTGCCTTCCAACCTCCCTCTCTGAAATACCTGTTAATTTTTCTTAGCTTAGCTCTATGCCTGCTTCTTATTTTTAACTTGAGTTTAATACAATTTTAATAAAGTCAACAAGAATGCTGGCTTGAGCTGAACCAGGTGAATGTGCACCTAAAACTTTAGAGAAGATTAATCAAGTCTTCTAGCACATGAACTTAATGAGTAAAAGTCAGTAAATTCACAGCTGAGATGTCAGCCGAGAGATTTCTTGTCCTCAGCAAGTCATAGTCTCAGGGTTCCAGTCTCCATCTCTGTTAGACAGGATACTGGTTTGTCACCATTACAAAAAGGTGGGGTGAGGAAGTTTATTTTAGAATACACCTGGGCAGCTGTCTGCAAATCTGCAGTTCTTTACTGATTGAGTGTTAATAAAAAACATTTTTCATGCTATCAGTAATTTATTGACAGTTGGCTGCCAGTCTCACGCTTGTTCTGTTAATTTGCTCCAGATCCTTGCACGTTTTCGTGGATCAGGGCCAGGACAGAAAACAAAAAAGAATGAAGCAAACCCCATCCCTCTTGAACCCTCTGCCTTTTCCACGCCAAACACGATCGTGTTCCTCTCTTTGCTGGGAACTGTTGTTCACAGTGTGACTAAGAAAATGGTTCAGTCCTGAAAGCCGCCATGTGATTTAGTGAAACAAAGGGCTGACCTCCCCAGCATCGGCAGTAGCAGCACCAGCCGCTCTTGAAACGTCTAAAAGGCAAATGCATTAGTATGTTCAGCCACCATGCTGGCTAATGACTAGACATTTTCGAACATATGGAATCATTATTCCAGCATATCATCAGTGAACTTTCCAGAAAAGCTAATTAAAGGGCCCTTTAAATGCTTACCACAAAGTTGGGTTTTATCACAGTTCCTCACTTGCATTTGAAGAATAAGCAGTTTTCACCTCCCCTGCTCTCACCCCCTTTCCATTTCCGGAAAGATGAGTAAAGCTACTTAAAGAGATCTTTAATTTTTTAATCATAATTTACCTTTCCTTTTATTTCCTATGCAGAAAGATTTCATTTCCCACTGACACAAAAAGGATTTAGAATGCACTGTGGCCACTGTCTACTGATGGCTCATCTTTCGAGCTACTTTCCTTCCTATACATCTCTCCCATAACTGCTTCTGGTTTTTAATGGTTATTGCAAATGACATTAAAAGATAATTTATAGATTGCAGGAAAGAAAGGTCATTTTCCTGGTCAATAGCTCCTAACAAGGGGTAAAGTCTCTGGACAACTCTTCCTGCTGATCAGAATAATTTGCTAGGAACTGCGTAGATGACCAAAATTTCCTACAAGACTCATTGTGGAAAAAAGATTTTTCACTTCCTTGGGAAACAATTTTGCTTTTAAGGAAGTATTCTCTCAAGTTAAAAACAACTTGCAAACCTGAGGCAGGTTAAAAGACTATTATCTACTTTGTGAACCTAAACCTGGGACATCTTGGAGGAGAAAAATCTCTCAGGACTTCAAGCTGTGAATGTAGCATTGCCACTGTTGGGACACCTAAGTCCATAGAAAATGCTCATAAGGGAAGTGTGAGCTATTGAAATAAGTAAATCTATCAGTGATAATTTGCCTCTTCATTGTTAGGTATACTACTGCTGGTTACCTCAGCAGAAGCACACATGCTTCTATCTAGTTATCTAGTTATTGAGCTTGTTGGATACACTGGGAGACACTGGGAGACACCAGGATGGGCTACAGGGTGGATGGCAAGTGTGCCTTCATCAAGATGGTCTCAGAGGAAAATCAGGATGACTGATAAAAAAAGACATTTTTCCCACCTTCCTTACTAAAACTTAAAACTCTCCTTTGGAAGTTTCAAAAAAAAAAACCCCAATATTACTTTGATAGTTCCATAAACACATTTTGATGGGCCCTTCTACATACCAGTGACCACTTCTTATAACATGCAGTTTGACATGGCTACTCAGTGATGTAAAGCAAATTCCAGAGTAAAATCTGAGCTTCACAACATAGATAAGAGGTTGCGATCCCTGGGTTTCCCACAGCACACATGTCAGCTGTAGTCAGGTAATGACATGTAGCAGAAGACAACCACAGTTGTGTCCTCACCAGCATGTATAGGCACATGGGGCTATTCGTATCACAAGCACGCCTCTGATGGTCCTGGCTAGGTGCAGTAAGCCCCGTGTCCTGTGAGATAAGCCATGTTATGATACAGCACTGGCTGGCCTGCACATGGAGGAAGAGTGGTGTCATCAGAGCAACACCCAGCTCTGAGGGCACTGCCATGTAACCTCAAAATGCAGATGGCATCACCTGTGGAGCCATGCTAATGAGTGAGCAATGCTCACTCCAGCAACAGAAAATGAGACAAACAACAGGAAGAGTCTCTCAGAGTGCCAAGAAATGTATGTACTGCTTGCACTCCTCCTTCAGCTATTAGCACAGAAATAGTTTAAATATCTTGCAGCTGGGCCTCTTTCATTACATTTTTAAGTGGTAATAACTTTGAATAGTTATCTTGGAATAATAAATGACCATTAAAACATGCAAGTCTAAGTGCTTCAACAAAAAAAAATAAATCAGCTAGCCATTTATCTAAAATAATCTCTCTACATTTTAATTTTTGATAAAAGTAACAGTTTGAGAAACACTGATCCTCCAAACAAATATATATTTAGAGTTGGAAAAAAACACTTTATTCTACAGTAATGCAATTTATATGAGCAGACCTATGCACATGTGTGCTGGTTTTGGCTGGGATAATTTTCTTCACAGTAGCTGGTATAAGGCTATGTTTTGGATCTATGCTGAAAACAGTGCTGATAACTCAGGGATGTTTTAGATATTGCTAAGCAGTGCACAGAGTCAAGGTCTTTTCTACTTCTCACCCACCTCACCAGCAAGCCGGCTAGGGGTGCACAAGAGGGTGGGAGGGGACACAGCCAGAATACCTGACCCCAACTGACCAAATGGATATCCTATACCATATGACTTCATACTCAGTATATAAAGCTGGGGGAAGAAGAAGGCAGAGAGGGAACGTTCAGAGTTATGATATTTGTCTTCCCAAGTCACCATTACCTGTGATGGAGCCCTGCTGTCCAGGGGATGTCTGAACACCTGCCTGACGATGGGAAGTGGTAAATGAATTCCCTGTTTTGCTTTGCTTGCGCTACCGGCTTTTACTTTACCTATGAAACCAATCCATTAATTTTACTTTCCCCCCCTCCCCCCAATTCTCTCTCCCCTCCCACTGGGCATGGGGGACCAAGCATCTACATGGCGCTTAGCTGCCGGCTGAAGTTAAACCACAGCCACGTCCTGAAGTGTTTATGGCACTGGGGACTACATGTGTTTAAAAAAAAAAAACCCACAAAACAACGGCACACATGCACCAGAAGATTTCAAATTTATTCATCCTGTGGAATAAACATCCCTGTGTGGAGCAGCGTTGCAGAAAGCTGTACTTGGCAGATGGCAAGTAGACTGGAACATAATTCCCCCTGCCCCCAACCACATGCACTGCCTGGTAAAACAACAACGCCAGTGTCCTGCCTCCTTCCACTTCAGATGAATGGAATCACCCAGTAGAAATGTTAGCATCTTTCCCACCCAAAATATCTAGCTCCAGATCAGAAGATGTTTTGACAGGAAGTCAAAACAGATTTAGTACCAGGCAGAAAGTAAAACACTCGGAAACAAAATCCCTTCTTCCTTTTGTTGCATCTCTGCCTAGATTTTCTCCCCAGTTCTCAGTCCTGTTTGCTTTGGCTTGGTCTGTCTCCTTCTTTCTGCCCTGGTCTGTCCAGGGCAGATAGAATTCAGGAAGTTTTCTCCTCTGGAGCAAGTGTGATTGCTCTGATGTGTGTCCTCATGTGATGGCCCTCATATCCCCATGATGTCGGTCACATATGCATGTATGTCACTAGAGATGTACAGATCAAACTGGTTTGCTGCTTATAACTGTGAAAGTATTACCTATTCAAGACAGGTCATCTAACAAATGAATGAGCCAGAGCAACACTTTATAATATCTATATAGATCACCTGACAGGAAAAAAATGTATAGGAAAATACAGAATTCCTCAAATCTGTATCTCGATATAGATAAACAGAATAATCTCACAGACTCAACAGTCAGAAAAGACATAATCAAGGGAAATTATTTTCCTTGTGGATTGTCACACATTTTTCTGACCTGTCAAATATCCAATACCTGCTCTTTTCTGATAAGTAGTGAGCACACATCCTGATAAGGAATGATGTTAAAACCTCTATTACTTTGCAATGATCTGTGTAAAATATGACTTTGCCTCCCAGACCAGGAGATTTGCTCCCATGAGGAAATAGAAACATGGTGACTCACAGCTACCCAGCCTGATTTTGACATGGGTATGGGCAGCTCACTGTTTTTGTAGTTCTCAGGCCAGACTTCATCCAAGCTGGTAAAATGCAAAGTTTCCTCAACTTCCTTTACCAATAACGAGGTTCTAAAATGCAAATAAACATCAATATAAATAACCTGATAGTTTACAGGTTGGGCAGGTACCAGTGTGCCCTCCTAGCTCCTGCCTTCATGGAGTTAGCACTATGTACTATTCATACAAACCTTCCCATGTCCCTCTGAGCATTCAGTAGCCAACTAAATATTCAATTGTAAATTAAATAATGGCTTAAAATATTGGAGCTAATCCAATTCACACTACCTGAGCACTGTGCTCACTAACTGCCTGGAAAAATGGGGGAAACTTAAAATTACAGGAAATCAAGTCACAGGCCATGAGTGCAAGCGTGGGCAAAAGGAGCAACACAGTGTCTGCAACCACACAGAGATCCGGACATCTTCCTTTAGTTGCCTTTTAATCTGAGAGGTCAAGATTAAGAGACCTGTATTTCAGTGTTTATATGAATGGTGCTACAGGCATGCTATGGGCTCAAATGAATTAAACAAAGATAGGTACTTGGTGCCTGGCAGTATGAGGGCTCCAGCTGGGAGTCTGGAAAGGCGGAGATCTCCTGTAGATGATGTGGCAGCCAGTACTTTACCACCCTCACACAACCTATGAGATTGGGAAATGAGGATGACACTAGAGGTTAAATTCTGGTTGTACTGATTTCAGTAGCTACTCTCACTGTCTTCTGGTCAGAATTTCACCAAAAGAGCTTTAAACGAACGCAACTGGCACAGTTGAGGAACTCCCTCATTTAGTTGAATAGAAGTCATTTCTGACACCCTTTTTCCCTTTAAGAGTAAAATTAAAGATCTTTTTCATAATTTTTCCTGAGTCCTTCAGCAAGGATGCCACCAACTTACTTACAGACAGAAATCACAGTCAAAGGATCAAATGTTCCCACCACCATCCACAAATTCCCTGGAAACTCTGCAGTGGGGAGAAGGTTACATGAGACAAAGGGTCTTGGGTGTCCAGCGCCTCAAAGGAACTGCCCGATTACTCCATGTATGCGTGTGTGTCTATATATATTTATATATATTTTTATATATATTATATATATATTTTATATATATATTTATATATTCACATACTGTTTTAAATATCCAGTCCAGTGAGTCTTTTGACCAGACTGTTCTGTTAAGCACTGATTCCAGCATCTAACTGCAGTCTAGCATGCACCTAGGTCTGCAGCATAAGAAAGAATGGACAATCAGTAATGAAAACTTTCCATCAAAGACTTTTCTGTATCTAAGAACCCCTGTGGTTAAATAAAAGTCCATCTCTAGATAAGGAAGTGTGAGAGAAACTATCTGTTACAAGCAGATACTGCATGGAGGCCCTCATCAGTTGGCAGGACCAGAGCTGCTTCATGAGGCACCTGGTGGGGGCTTTTGTTTGTTTTTCATTAAGAAGATTTCCAAGGAGTTCATTCAAAGGGAAAAATGGGGAACAATGACGCTTAAAATTGAGTACACAAAGAACACAAAATGTATACTCAAAAGCACAGATGAAGTACTGAATGCAAACAAATAGAGGGGGTCATGCAGCTTAGATGGGCCACAGTACCCCTGATAGAGCTCCTGGCCCAAAATTACCTCCATGAGAATTTTAGGGACAAATTATGCTCACAAATATATCCAAAACAATGCAATCTCTCTCATTCATGTCTGCATCTCCTTCTAGTCTATTCCTTCAGTTTCCAACAAGGCTTTTTCTTCCCATTTTGTTCAACAGAGAATGACCTATGCAGCCAATAATAAAATCAGAGGGAGATGAAACTTATTGTTAATGATGTGGAGGCCAAATTATTATTTAACTTTTAAATATGAACAATGCTTGGCTCCAAATCTCATTTAATCTTCATGGATATCAATTATATTTTGTAATTTCTAGACCTGTGAAAACTTCATTTCTCCAAATGAGCTCAATAACTAACCCTCAGCACTTTAAAAAAAAACCTTCTATTCTCAGATTTTTTCAATATAGATTATGAAAACATTAGTTCAATGGGATTTACATGGCCTATTTGACATTCTTTTCTCTTTAGTTGGATTTGAAATATTATTCAAAGCTGGGGCTCTTTCCAAATGCTAAAATATTTGTTCTCTGAATAAATCACCATATGTGTGAAAAGATCAGACATGGGTACATCTTTTATACAGTGGCTGTTCGTTTACAATGCTATCAGTCTTGTGTTATATTATTACTATTTTTGTCACAGTGTGCACTTCATTGCTGTGGATGACACTGCAATGTTTCAATGCAAAGAGACCTCTAGGAAAAGAATGCAAACATTTCTAAATCTTGTTCGTTCACCATCAAACACTTGAGAATGGGAATAGCGGAGAATAATAAGTGAATCTTCAGGAGCACTTCTTGGAGGAGGTACTCTACAGGAAGCTCTTTATCAGCCAGGCCCCGTTTGCAAAGTACATGGAGAACAGGCTGCTTTAGGTGCCCATACTGCTGCTTAAAAGCTGGCACAAAGCCTTGCAGTGGTGATAAACAAGATCTGCAGCACAAGGATTATACTCTACCCTGATGCAGCCTGTTACCCCAGCAGAAGCAGCAAAAGACCTGCAGCCCTAACAAATCCATGGAAGATCTTAATTCTGACCAGCTCACCCTGCCTTGCTCTGAGCAGTAAAAGAAATAGCCATTGAACACCGTGCAACAGCACCAGCTTCCATAGTCTCAGCCCTTGCTGGTTGCTGGCCCTGGGTTTGCCTCCCAGCATTTGATTGGGATTGACTTCCCAGTGCAGCTGTACAGTTGAATTCCCAGCCCTGAGTCCTGACACGCACAGCCTGTTTTTAAGACATTGCAGTGGCCCCAGCTGGTGCAAAGAGGCGATGACTGGCTTTTTCCATCCATGGTCTGAATGAGCAGCTCTGAGTGAATAGCCTGTGCAGCAGCTGTGCAGCCTGGGCCATCTCACAGGATGGGTTTTAATTTCCCCAGTGCCTCTTCATTCCACTTTCTTGGGTTTTATGTGGGTGGAGCTTTATTTCAGCCTAAATGTCTAAATCTGTTGCCCGAGACATAGGTGCAATCTGAGCCCCTTTCTATCTTACGTGCTCAAATTGCTGACAACAACCACAATAGGTTTCAAGGTGTTAAGGGCCACCTGTTGAAAGTGTTCAACCCATCCATTTGCATTCCCCACCTCCTGTTTTCCTGTCTGTGAATCAAGCGTCTCTCTCTGACCCACTTGTCCAGTATGTTGGGCTGCAATCATTGCAGTGCTGAACCTACTCAACATCTTGAAAAGCTAATTAACTTCATAAAAAATTCATATAGGCATGCAAATACTGTGGCCCAGATAAATAATTAACTGAACTCTTCCACACCAACACCAGCATGCTCCAAGGCTGCCCTCTCTTGCCAGGCCTGCTCAACAATTATTCAAGACATGCATTTGATGATTCTCTTCAAGGTGTAAACCTATGCGGCAGCTTAATAAACAACATACATTGCACAGTCAACATTGATTTACACATCTTCTGAAGATATGATGCATGAAATGATCAGAAAAGTCAATAATGCAAGCAAAATGTATGGGCTTGAGATAAGTAACAGAAAACAAAATCAATGCCTTCCAGCTATTATCATCATGAAGTAGAGTTCATAATAGATAACATTAAGTTTGAACAAGTTGCATCATTCCAATACCTGCAATCAGCTGTCACTTCTGACAATAATTGCCAGAATGGTATTCATATACATATATGCTATCTCTACCTCTGGTGCTAAATGCATTTAGCTGAACAATCAAGGCAAACAATCTGACGAGCCAGATACTTCATTATTCTGATATCAAAAAAAGGAGACTGTGAAGCCCATTAATCATGACCTGTATTGCTGTGTGCATACAAATATTGCACTGAAGAAAGTCAAAAAGCTTGCTACAGACATACTAAAATAAGTACCAGAGGAAGATCTGAAGCGGTTTGATGGGATCACCCTAATTCACTAGCTCTGAGGGATAAAATACAGCAGAAGAAGGTAGCTGACACTATCGGAGCACCTGAGCAACAATAACTCAGTCACACAGTGCAGACAATGACACACCTCAGCTTTGTACCCAGAGCTTTACAATGGACTTACTTATCATATGGCCTTACATCAAGGATTTCTGATAGCCTCAGGATGCAGTCAATAAGAAAGCAACATAAGAGAAAGCTCTGACCACTAAGGGCTTGTCAACACAGGGAAGATCTTGTGAAACACGGGAGGGTGCGAATTCAGAGTACAAAGGCTCTAGCCATTTTGGAAGGTGATTGTCCAACACAGAGTAAAGTAAACTCACAAGAGACAGTCTGAGGGTGGAAGACATGTCTATATGGAGAGCTGGAGTTTAACATATATATCATAATAGCCTTCAAATCTACCTTTAAAAATATTTCTCATGGTATTTCTGTAGCAGTGCATGTAACCCATGCCACTAAGTTAAACCAGGAGGAGCTGCCTTCAGTGCACAAGAGAGGCTGCCAAACACAAGCCTATTTCTGGAAGCAATCACTCTGTCTGCTGTGCAGAGGGCTGGTAATGACAAACAGAGCCCCTTCCCTCCAGCCAGGAGGATGAAATTGGCTTCATCTAATCACAATTCAGTTTCGACCAATTGATAATTATTCAATGGCAATAAAACATACATTGTCAGTCTCGATTGAGCTCCTAACAGCTGTAAAATGCTCACAAAAACACAACGTTTTGCCCTTTTGTGATCAGCAGAGACCAGAGAGGGAGATGTGCTCCTCCCCCTTCCTACAAGGCAGGAGCAAAGGTAGAGCGTTGCCAGGAGGTGGTGGTGTGAGGAGTCTGTATCACTGTAACAGATCATTATATTTCTTTCTCTAGCATTAGGAAAAGGAAAGAACAATAAGGATGATGAGGTGAAGGGAGCTTTGGGGAAATTGCTGCAGCGTCCCAGCTGAATGACCATCCCAACAAATTCATTTTCTAATGGCTTTGATTTGACCCACAGACAAGAAGATGATTTCAGCTGAGTCCTGTTTTCATGGACCCATTCATCTCCCAGAGCTAAAATCCAAGCTCATAAAGCACAAACCCACACAAGCTAAAACCAATCAGTATCTTCCCCAAACCCCTGCAAAGCCAAACCATTCAGTGCCATACAGCTCTGCCAGTAATAGTAACAAGCAACGCTATGCTCAGACTGTAATTTTTCATATCCTGTGTGCCGTTGTCATATGATTTACTGTACTAGCACTGAAAGCCATTGCCCAAGCCCTGTCTCTGCACTCCTCCTGATTTACTTAAATCTTTTTACTTTTATCAGCCACAGGGAATGGGGACACTTACATGTAACAACTGACAATTTGAACAGAAAATACAGAGAAAAGCTGTGTAAAGCAAGTGGCTGAGATTATAGCTGTTGACTTCTAATATTATTTGACAGATGAGACTGCTGCAATTATCCTCTGTTCATGGCTTCCATTACTGGAACAAGAAGCACACAAAATAAGGGCAATTTCCCAAACAATATATAGGGCCACTTAACTTTGTCAAGAGCCATTTCCGCATGTGAAGTCCTCCCTGGTTAAAGATACAAGTATAATCTGCTGGCAACTTCACACAAGCATTTAGTGTATTCCACGTTAACTGCCTTTCCAGTTATTACTTTCCTGCTCTGTTTGAACCAAATAGGATATTATTTCTAAAGATATTTGTTTAAGGAGTATTGTGCTTATTGCTGCTCCCTCTCCCAGGAGCTTTTTTTTTTAAAGAAGACATTTCAGTATTGTTTTTTCTTCTACAAGATCATTCTGGATTTTTGCTGAGTCCTGTATCCCTCCCATCATCCTGTTCCTGTGCCCCATCCACCTCCCTTCACTGGAAGTGAAAGCACCAGCTCCCCACAAAGCTTCCTGCTTTCTCCTTCTTCCTCATTCTTTTTTCCAGTGCTCTGCTCCAGAACGCTGCCCCGAGTCCCCATCTCTATATCCTGCAGCCCCCATCATTCCCCCTGTCCTGCCCCAGCCTGCTGACACCTTACACTGGATTCCGGTCCCAGCCTGCACAACTGGTGATGGGAATGATGGCAGGTGGAAGCAACTAACATGGCCTCGCAGTTCCTCAGCAGCAAAAAAAAATTGTCATTCTGGGGAGGGGGAATCTTGCATACAGGCCACTCTGTATGCCAAAAAGCAAGCAAATCATACCTAACACACACGTGTCAGTGCAGAAACAGATTTCAGAAGAAAGGCGCAGATTCAAGGTTTCCCTAAAGTAATAACAAACAAAGGCAACACCCTCTGAAGATTCCTGCACCACATCCAGCCACTGTATCTCATCACTGGAGTGTGAAAGAAGGAACATTAGTCCTGCTTTAAGTTCAAACCTCAACAAAACCTTAGCAAGAGTCACTACTAATGTCTCCATAATATATTTTTAAGGTTGCCCCATCACTTTGACTTGTGGAGCTATTTATACATCAAAAGGAGATTCTTTCTCTAGGAGGAAAAAAAAAAAGCAATGAATTTTCTGAAAGCAAAGGTGAAAAAAAATGAGAATGAAATAAGAAGGAAGAAACTGTGGTCTAGGCAGTAGCTATTAATTCTTCCTTCCAATGCGATCCATGCTCAGTCATGATGGGAGCGCATAATTTTCAGTAGCCTTCCCCAGCCTCTCACACACACTCCAGTATCTTCTCCCAGATGTGGCTGGGACCTGGTGCCGCAGGCACAGGTGCAAGATAGCCTATAGGAGATCACTCCACAACCACTTCAGGCTAAACTCAAGTTCCTGACCAAGCTTGGCTGGGGCTGATCCTCTTCCTTACAGGATGAAGGCATTCAACAATTTGCATGACATTTATCTTTTTTTCCCTATTCAATTCAATTTTGAAAGTTCTCATCCAGGAAACAGGCCTGGGTTTTCCTGAAGTATTACTGAACACTTCAATTCTGTTGTACCTTGTGGCAGTGAGTTTCATGGTTCAGGCAAGAGCGCAGTTACAGATGATGTGACACACCTTGACCACAGACAGCAGAACACAGTTTCTCTCCATGTCCAACAGTGTGATCACTTGGGGAAGAGATCTGGTGAGGGGAAAAATGCTACCACTTTCTGGACCCACCCTGAAGAAAGGGTCTGACCCCTCTTCCCCAAAACATATCCCTTGGCCTTCACCAAGATGCCCCCACCAGAAAGCATCCTTCAGGCTGTACCTGTAAAATGCTCTCATATATCTGGGAATAGGGATACAGTAATTTCTGACACATTTCTATGAGGTGAATAAGATTTATGTCAGTATTACAGAAAAGAAAATGAATCCCAGAAGTCAATGGGAGAGAGAAGACAAGATGAGAGCATTCAAATGCCAAACTCAGAGACCTCAATATGCTCCAGCTTATGCCATTTTTTTAAATCAATAACTCATGGTATCCAGAATGCAAAGAACAAAATATGTGTATTTATGAGACTTTTGTCTTTTCCTTTCCTCGCTTCACCACACCACTACATTTTTCCAAGGGGCGAGTTCGCTCTTTCCTGGAAAATGACCTTTGCTGGAGGGCAGGCAGACGGCAGCAACCATAGACAGGCCCAGTTCTCCTCCTTAACCATGTGTCATTCAAAAGCCTTGAAGACTGCTGCGCTGGAGACCCCAGGTCTCCTCCTGAATCTGGGTCACTGGCAGCACAAAGCCCTGCTGAAGGCGCCCATGTGTGACGCAGACCCGCCATGGACCATTCCTCATCCCAGGGACACATCAAGAGCCAAGTCTGCACTGCATAATTACAACAGTTTGGGGCTTCAGGGATTTTTTTATTTTCATTTCTTGTTCAGCCCCTGCAGCCCTGGTCTCTTCAGCAAGGGTGTCCTCACAAAGGCAATCCCTGTACCAGAAAGCCTCAGATTTGCCCTTAGCTCTTCCATAGGCATTGATTAGGTGTCTTTTTTCTTTTCCCCTTTTAGAAAAAACAAAAAAGGGACATGATTCAAAACTAAAACAGAATGAAACACATTGTACAAAGGATTATTTCAAATAATTCTCCTTGAAACTGTAACAAAGGAATGTTTCCTGGGGATTAAATGGACTGTCAGGTAATCAGAAAAGTTGTTTTAGGTTTTCCTCAAGAAGAAAAGAAGCATTTTGGATGGATTTTGTTTCTGGTGCTTTGTGACACTTAACAGCTTATTCCCTCATGTCACACCAGTTTATTTCATTATTCATAAACACACTGAATGCCAAAATGATCTCAGAAGCTATGGAGTTCTTACATGCTCCACCATTAAGCCGTTTTCTCCCTGTCCCATTGCAAATGCAGGAACCCAGCCCTCCTGCTATCCTTCAACAGAAATTTTTATTTTAACCACTGCTCATCCTACTACCTCACTTTTTAGAAGCATGGGAGTCCTGGTATTTTGCACACTGTGCAGAACTCTGACATGGCATTGACAGAGAAATCACATTCAAGAGAGAATGAATTTGTCCCTGGGGTTGAAATGCACAGCACCCAAAGCACATTGCATACCTGCTGAGTGCAGTCCTCATTCCTCTGCAAGGTCACTGGGGTGCTAACACCAAAGCCCACTCCCACCACCAGTCCCAGGACACCCTCCTAGACCAGGTCTGAACCCTCTCACCTCACTCCTAGCTCGCTTGCTGCTGCAGGGGACAGCCTGTCCTTTCCCGGGGTCAAAGCACAAGCTCCTCTTTCCAGCATAGGGGTCTCCCATCAAACAGCCCCATGCTCCTGCCAGACCTACTACCTAATTCTTAGGGATGCCCTAAGATGGCCCAGATCTTTCCTCCAGGCCCAGCACCAAAAGTTATTAAACCCCCTTTAGCTGTTCCAGCCCACATCCACACCTGCAAGCTCACCCCTCTCCTCTCACCCTTCCCAAAGCCTTCAAGGGAGCAGGTGAGACAACCTGGGGCACAGACATCCCTCACATCCACTACCCCACATCCAGCTCCACACCTATTTTATGCCAGGTGGAAAGAGTCCCCCTCCCTCTGCTTGGCCAGGAGCATCCAAGCAGCAAAGGTGAGCACAAGTGGCTGCAGCAAAGTGAGGCAGCCTGGACCAAAGACCAAAGGAAGAAGGAGTCAGAGATGCTCACCATCTCTGCAGGAGGGATCCCCACCAGCCAGGGCATCTGACATCAGTTTTCATGTTGGCCCAGAGCATCAGTTTCTTGTTGGCCCAGAGTAGTCCTTTGGCTATCTGGGCTACTGGGCTCCCAAGCAGCAAAAGACACCCATTTCCATATGTGCTTATGCAGCCAGTTTCCGCTGTATCAGTCAATCTTGCTTTCAAAAAGGGCATGGGAAATGGGGGTTTAAAAAACACTATGTCTGTGCCTGGAATGGGGACAGGCATGGCCAGCAGACCACACTGGCTTCCCATATGGCAGCACTGCCAGGTGTAGACACATGACAGGCTCGTTTTTGTGTTGCCAACCATAAACAGCCTCCACTTTCTATAGGCTCCCAGGACATGGCTCTCCACATCATGCATTATGCTGAGCCCACTCCAATCTGAAACTGTTGCACCTTCATGTGTGTCTTAATTTTATCTGTAAGTAAAAGAGAGGAAGATTTGACGCTGCTAATGGTCCTGGAAATTGATTTTTGTTGCTATTGTTATTAGTACTTTTTTAATCTAAGAACAGTTTTCTTTTCCATGAACTGCTTCTTCCTAAAAGAATTGTGATTCCAATTATTCAGACACCTGCTGGTGTCCCAGCAGCCCCCCTGGCAGCAGGGAACCCTCTCGGGCTGAGCAGACGAAGGAAACAAAGCCCAGAACAATGTTGTACAGGAGAAACAGTACACACACTAGAAAGAGAGCACAGCAGCAAATGTGTTATTAGACTAACATCACAAGGGTGTGCTTGTTTGTTGCTTTTCGCTTATATCACAACGCTCTCCCTAGCCGTGCCACATGTTGAATTTTTCTTGATTAAGTTGAGACTTTTATTATGCAGTGTCCCAGAAGAATTACAGAGGGGAAGGAGAAAACCCAACTGCATATGGCAAAGGCGGTAGATAGATACTGAATTCTTCCAGCTTGAAATGACAGGCAGTACAAATAAAGCTCTTTTGTATTTGCTTTAAGACGTAGCATGTACCAGCCCCTCTCAGCAAACATGCCCCTGGAAAAGCCAAAAGTAGGATCAGAGATGCACAGCAAGGGAAATTTTAAAACTGGCAGCGCAAGTACGTCCAGACACAATATGTTTGCACAGTACTGAGCACCATGAGATGTCAATTCTGTGTAGTAATAATAATTTCTTTATTTTCAATTATTGTTGTTGTCATTGTTATTATTATATAATGGCAACATCTCATAGGCTTGTCCAAGTCTGTAACTTTAAAAACAATAGTGGCTACTCAAACCATCCAAGCTTCCCTCAGCTCAGTGCACAATGAATGGGATTGACCTTTCTAGCCAGATTATTTGTGATACATCTTTCAGCCTCATTTTTCTTCTTCCAGTGATGGCTAGGTTTTGTAAGAGATAGATCATCCTCAAGACAGTATCAAAGTCACTATGGCAAGATTTCCCCACCTGGAAATAGGCTTCAAGCAGACCTGTAAACCCTGTTGAAGTTTGCTTTATGTTGCCAGAGCAGCACAAAACAGCTCTAGCATCTGGCCTCAGGGGCTCAATCAGTTCTGTATGAATACTCATATGATGCAGTTATCATCAGCAAAGCTCATAGCTAAGCGCCTTGCTACCAAGTCTCATGGCTTTGATTTAAGGAGCTCCCAGTAATCTGGGACACTACAATTAACATATTTAATAGAGCGACTAATGGGAAAGAAAGAGGGGGGAAACCTGCATACCACATTTTATGCTGATGCTAGGGCAGGAAAGGAACAAAATCCAGAAGTTTTGTAGTTTTTCAGTTTTTCAGACTACAGAAAGGGCACATGGAAACTGGTTAGGTTTTCCTTTTATTCTGCACAACGTAAGAGAAAGAAAAAAAAAATCACAGAAATTAATACTCAATAATCTCAAACAGATTGATTTATCATTTCAAAGGTAACATGAGATCTAAAAACTCACCTTAGGACATTACAGCAGCCTTCCAGTACCTAAACGGGTGCTACAAGAAATCTGGAAAGGGACTTTTTACAAGGACGTGTAGTGACAAGACAAGGGGTACTGCTTTAAACTGAAAGACAGTAGATTTACATTAGATATAAGAAGGAAATTCTTCACCATGAGGGTGGGGAGGCTTTGGCACAGGCTGCCTAGAGAAGCTGTGGATGCTCCATTCCTGGAAGTGTTCGAGGTCAGGCTGGATGGGGCTTTGAGCAACCTGATTTAGTGAAGATGCCCCTGCTCGTGGCAAGGTAGGAGGAACCAGATGATCTTAAAGGTGCCTTCCAACCCAAACCATTCTATAAGTCCATGGTTTTGACAAGCTTCCTCATCAAAAGGCAGGCGATCTGCACTTTCTGGACACCAAATCCTTCCAGAGGGCCTCACATGGTGGCACACAAATTATGCAGATTTATTTTACATACATACCTCTGTTCCGTAGCTGTAGGAGATGGCAAATTCTGCAGCTGGGTTATTAAAAGAGGCAGCAGCTAAGGGTTCAATAAAGGCATCTATAGTTGTTCAGGTAAGAAAATGGTAATGAAATAAAACTATTTTATAAACAGGATATAAAGAAAAGTAGAAGCAATCCCCTTCTGAACAGACAACCTTATTGTAATTATGATAAATCAAAGACAGCTGTTCTGGTCATTTGGGGACTTACTGCATTGATTTTGCTTGGAAACCAAGACCAGCATCAGCTGGCTTGGAGAAGCAGCCAGCAGTTCATCTGATCAATGGCCAATAATATATTACATACCATAATGCTGAGTTACAGTATTACAGTGCTGTAACAGTTGCCAGGCAAAAACTGTAGCAAGATAGCTGTATGGCTAAATACATATTTATCTTTTACAGTGTCTTTTACATGGTTGTTTAATTATCTCCAAACCAAGTCTTCTAAACTCGAGAAATAGTTTCAAATTATATGCAAATGGGCACCTAAATAACCTTAATTCTGCCTTGTTTTTACTGTATGCGTTATACCGTATAGCACTGTCATTGCATATGGTTATTATATCCAGTAAACATAAAATTATGACAAAGTTACTGTAGCAATTATGGTGCCAGATTAGATAAAATTACTCTTTGGGCAAGGCCTTCCAGCTTTCCAATATCACGTCTTCAGTTTATCCCCCACTGGAGAGTGAAGACAAGCTGTCCCTAGAGAAGAGGTTAAGCCATGTTCGAATGACAAAGAAAAGCAGTGGTCGTTTTTGCTTAAAGCACTCTGGAGTTCTATTCCTTCTAGAAACAATAGAGGAGGGAAGAGATGTTGAGAGATGGCAAGTCTTTAAGGAATTTCCTCCAGCAGAACATGATTTTTCAGTGTTGGCAAGAAACTATTTGGCAAATAATGACTCAAAACGGAAGATGATCATATTTCTTTAAGAATGTAACCTACAGACAAGAGGTTTTTTGAAGTCATTAAAATAGGTCCAACACTGGGTGCTTACAGAACATGTTTATAATGAAGCTAGTTAATGGATTTACTTGTAAACTTGGACAACACATTACCTATTTACAGGGTAAGGGTAGCATTCATCTGAGCTCGCTTTAGCCATGTGAGATTAAGGCGCTTGGGTCAGCTAGGCCTCTGGACTCCCTCATGGAGAACAGAAAGAGCAGCTCAGCAGTAGGAAGCTGATTTATTGAAGAGGATAGGGCTCTTGCTCTGCAGACATGACCAGTGTCCATATGCACACCTGTTTTTCAGCAACATTAGATGAACCCCATTCCCGTTATGCAGATTATGATGTTCCCAATCCTTTGGCAGCAGAATTGGTTAAGAAATTTCCACCCCTGACCCCCCCACCCCTGTTCATCCCTGCCACCACCCATCCCCAGGAAGTGTTGGTTATCCCTCTCCTTTGCACCAGCTTAGCTAACAGACATGTAAAATGATCTGATTCTAAAGCACTTTTTTTCCTATTATCCATCTATTTTTCTATGGACTTCCTGCTATAATCTATTTTTTATTTAACCACCTCATTTTCACCAGTCTTGGACACACCAGCAGTGGAACAGGCATAGCAGCAGAGGCAGTAGCCCTTTGTGTGGGAACAGAGAGGGCTGAGAGAGAGTATTTTTGATCCACTGATGAAGGATCCATAACATGGAGCTACACCCCAATTCTCAAGAGCATGCCACATTTTTGTGTTCATTTACACAACAAAAAGGCTACTTGCAATACTCAACACTGCCTAGATTACAGAGCCACAGCATTGTCTTCACAATGAGAGCAGTTTGATCAGCCTCCTTCTTCAGTGTCCCTTATCCCTCATCTTCAAGTACAAAAATGCCTGAGAAGCAGCCCACAAATATTCCTTGTCAAATCGATTGGCCATCAATGCAATGAGCTGCCACAGTACTCTGATCTGACCTGCACCATCCCTGTCTTCTCACTGCTCTTCATTACTTTTACCAGGCATACCATCCCTGGGCATCTCCAGCCATCCTCCGCCAGAAGTCCCTAAAAGCCTACTGGCCAGGACATGCACATTCTCTTAGCATTTCTGCATTGCTGTCTTGCTGTATTGAACACTACCCAATTTGGATTTGTGTTGACCACAGGCCAGAGGAGAAGAAATTCTTGCACTCCCCCTTCAGACCCCTGCTTGGGTCAGAGGGCTCTCCTGTCAGCTGTGTGTGGTCTTGTCCCACAAAGTTTTATCCTAAAAATTAAGCAAAGAGCAAAATACCTCCTTGATACCTCGATGTTAACCGCAATAGAGTGACTTCAGGGACCAGCTAAGTAGACTGAGAGAGGAAAAACTTAAAATAGAAAATAAATAAATAATCTCTCTACAGATATTTAGACACATACATACACATATGGTGAGATTTTACAACTTAATTTGCTTGTGAATGGCACTGAACTGATTCACTGCGGTTGCTACAGTACAAGTGTCCCCTGAACAGTAAGTCAGCGCACAGAGAATTATGTTCATTCGTGCATCAACATTTTTGAGTTAAGATACTTCTTTATTCCAAGACTGTTGATTAGCCCCCTTTCAAACTCAGTATCCGCTGCCTGTGCCTTACATGAATCATGTTCCGCACAGGACATTGCTGACGCTCTGTCACAAACAACCTAGGAATAAAAGATCGGCATTTCAGTTTATTTTTCCTGCATCTTGTTAAAAACCAGAATTTTGAAGAAACCTAATGCATAAATACATATTTTGTCTGATTCAATAACATATACAATTCAAATGACAGCACATTAGAAAACCAAGGGGCTGCTGTTATTCACCAACACTTTAAATATGAGCAATTTATTTCTTTACTTCGACATTACTCAGAGGGCCAAATCAGAAAATCCTTTAACTGCCTGCCCGACCTTCCTCCCAACAAGCAACCAGAAAGCTACTGACTGCTCTAACACAAAATGCTATTTCTTTAATCTTATCACTCATCACCTCTTCTGAGCTGTGAGGACAATAACAGTTTGGTATTAGCAATCTCAGCCTTTCTCAGACAGTTGGAGGCTTGCATATCTTAAGTGATGCACCTAATTAGATACAGCAGTGATTCAGCCTTCAGCTGCGGTTCTGTGGTTTTGCTTCCAGTGTGCATCAGAGTGCTTCACATCACCCTCTGACTGAGGTGTTTACTCTTCATCACAATCACTGTTTTCTGTCAGAAGTGATATCACTGGTTTCTAAAGAATACCACTCCTTCACTTATTTATTTGGAAGTACTTTCACTGGAAGGCATAAGTTGTCTTTGACTGAATGCTATTCTTGTGAAAGATAATAGCTTGGAAATCTCCGTTTTCTCCAGCCCTGAACAGAAAAGTCTGCTGAGCTTTCCAGAGGTATCATGGAGATCACTTTGGCGCGCTATTCGGCCTCCATGCCCACTCACTCCTCTTAGTCATGGGGAAAGCTCCATCTCAGTGGCTGTACACTTGTGAGTTCTTACATGCCATGAACTGGAGGAGATTTTTTTTATTTGGTGAAATGCTCTTCAGAAGCTAGCATCATGAACCAGAAATGAACTGTTGCTTTGGAGAGGAAAAGGTCTGTATGTCATTAACTTTGTCACCCTCTGTTGACATAACAAAATGTAAGCAAAGAAAATATATCCTGAAGAATGAAAAAACTCAATGCTAAGTGTTTTCTCAGCTTTATCCTTAGTAGATTAGAACAGCAAGAATATTCTCTGCCAAGCTTCAAAAGTGTGAAAGCCATGGTAGATAACACATTATATTTCCAGATTTAAAATGACACCAGTCCATAGTTAGGCATCCAAGAGCCACGTCTTCAGCTGTAGCAAAAAAACACAGCTCTGCTGAAGTTAGAAGATGACACCTACTTCTATCAGCTTAGGATATTGCTCCTCAATATCAAAGCTTATTATCACTTTCACTTACCTGCCAACTGTTACATTTAGTACTCTGTTTTCCATTGCAATTGTAGATCCTTAAAGGAAGCTAGAAAGTGCAACTCTCTATTGGTGATGTTCCAACTCTAATAGAAGATGTACAAGGCCCTAAACTCAGCTCTTTGTGAATAAAAAGGCTTTTAATTCATCTTTAAGGAAACAATTAGAGATCATCCTGAGCATATAAATTAATCTGATTTTTCTTTTCCTCTAGCAAGGCTATTATATATCTCTTTTCTTTCTCTTCCAGGTTGGCTTCTATTTTCTCTCAGGTGCAACTGCAGTTTCCTAAGGCAGTGAACTGAAAAAGAATCAGCAACATCTGGAGTTATCTGCAGTTCTGCCAAATAAAATGAACAAGTCTGAAGAGGACAGTTTCTCAGAATGAAAAGGGAAGTAGTGACTAATAAGGAAATGCAATTTACAACAAACATCTCATTGAGCCTTTTCTTACATGTATCACCCTTGTAAGTCTCCTCAATCACCTAAAAGTGCTATTTGGATTATGCAAAACCACGATTTTTCCAGAGAGAACAAATGTTTGGCAGTTTTGTTAGCTGTTTAGAAATAAATGCAAGTTTACAGATCACTTGATAGTACCTGATAAACCGTAGGCTTCCCATCTGAGTTAACTTCCTTCAACTCCTTTTTCACCAATAGAAAGAAACAGGCAAGATAGGATTCGTCACACATTCAAGCAGACATGTAATTAGCTCAGCTGAACTGCACCCTAAAAGTAGCAGTTACTCTCCCTTGACTGAAAAGGAAGCTCAGGACACCTAGCTTATCTGTAGATGCCTAATGTTAAATGAGATGAGGATCACCCCCTAAAGCTGTCTTGCAGAATCAAGAATCCTTTGCATTCCTCCTTACCTTAGCTTCTCCTTGTCACTGTAACCCCTCTGGAAAGGAAGAGACCATCATCCACAGACAAGAGAAGCTACTGTCATCCCTTTCAAGATCTTTTCTTTAGGGTCCTTAGTGAAGAGGTGATAGGAGCATAAGCATTTACCTGTTACTTGGGTGTATTCAGCTTAACTTTCTCGTTCCTGCTTCTGACCCCTTACTCTTAGTCTTCTTTCGCATCCGGTTTCTTCTTGTCCCACCTTAAATCCCATTCTCTAGGAGCCCTCCTTATTCAAGTGCCTCCAAAAAATCATTCCTACTCACTTGGTTACAGTAATCTTGAGTTAATGTGCTTGGTTCTGACAATTACTGGAACCATGCAAGTGTGCATCTTTCTTAAACAGCAATTATGGGATCTTATCATGTGCAAATTGTCCTGTCCCAAGTTTCACTCATTGCAGTGAATATGGGCTAGACTCACCCTTCCTGACCATAAGTACATGATGAGACACCTAAAGTTAGGCGTCTAGTCACTTGAGTCAATGAAGAAACAGTCTCCTTTGGGGGGTGACTTAGATCTTGTGCCATTTTAATTACCCCATAAAGATACCCATTGATTTCTCTAGTTACATAAAAGAACACCTGAGTAGCAATATTCCTTATTTTGGGTTATCCATTAAGCACCAAAAGATAGGCAGGGTGAACCTGAGCTTATGTACATCTTAACATATTTTTAATACTTGGAAATAATACAAACATCTAGAAACACAGAATTTTTAGTTGCAATATATCTTCCCTAAAGCCTATTCTCTCCTTAAGTTTGGCGATTCTTCAGCTGCTATTGATGTTAAGCAGAGTGCCACATCTGACAAAATCAGGCCTGTTGACTTTACTGATGAACCTCACCAATCATCAGTGGAAAGAAGGAAAAATGTGACAATGGTAAGGAAAACAGAAATACAGCCAGGCTTTATACCTCTACCAAAAGCTTCTAATATCATCCCTCTATTGCTACAAAAGCCAAGGGATGTTGCAAATCTGGATGTACTCTCTGGAATGCAATTTTCTTTTCTTTGTTGTTACTGATTCTGCTTGAAAGTAACCAAACCACGGCACCCTGCTCTCTTGGCCTTCAATACAAACAGGAAAGGGAGACAGCCCAATATGAAACCTTGAGCAGCGCCTCAAACTGCCCCTCTCCTGCTAGCTACAGAAGGATGGGCGCTAAAAACAGGAAAGGTGATCCCCAAAGGTAGAAGGGGTTCAGAGTGAGGTGGTAGGTCTTGAGGAGCAAGCCAAGGTCACCCTTTTGGCAGCACCTCCCTTGGTGAGCGACGCAAAGCGCACGTCAGTGGCTGCCCCATCCTGGGGCAAATTTTGAGTCAGAAAGAAGACAAACCTGACAATTTTCTCCTATGATTTTTTGTCATTTGAGGAATGCATAAGGAAACCACATGATCCATTTAGCCTAACTCGCATAAACTTAGAGAAGCATGTGGCTTGAATTTATAGCCTTTTCTTATCATTAGTATTTTTCCTTCAAACCTCTGCATTTCTTTGGGCCCATGGAACAGCAAGGCCTGTCCTGCAGCTAATTTGAGGCCTGCTGATTCCCTGTGACTGCAGAAAAAATCTGTAGCTTACTGGATAAAATGTCTTCTTTGTATTTCAAAAATAGTCAGCACAAATCCAATTAAAAATGTTTCTTTTCTTTCAAATATTATATTGTTCAGAGCATTTCTGTGTAAGCAGGGAACCCTGGATTACATTCCTCTCCAGGGGATCCTAAATGTTTATACAAATCACAGTAGGCAGCATTACAACACTTCCAACTTTTGCCACATGCACTTTGTCTAAACTCGAACTTGGTCAGAAATCTGTCAGACTGCAAACTGTAAAAAAGAGAAATGAAAGGAAACTGTCTTATTTTTGTTCCTTTTGAGGATATAATTCTATTAACAGTTCTGTATGTCTTTCGCCCATCAATTTAATTACAGATTAATTAATTCTTAGCAGCTTTCTAAAGCCCAGCAAAATATCATCTGACCCAAAACATTTCACATCAGGGAAAAAAGCCAACTTAGATAAAGAAAAAAACCATCCCTTGGAAAAAATGGTGTTTAGAAGAACAGGCAAGAGTAGAAAAAGATCAGCTTTCCCTTTTCTTCAGCAAACACACATCGCTGCATGTCTCACTCATCAGATTTCACTTTTTTCCATTCCTGTGCATCATGCCCCAGACTGATCTTATCTACAAACGGGTGACACCATATCCAAGGACTTGCCATTATATGCTTTTCCTTGCTTGAAGATATCAACATCAAAGTGGCTGAGATACAGCTATGGCTGTAGCTTTGCCATTAATGTCATGCCACAGACATGGACCTCTTTTCAAACAGGCACACAAAGTCTGAATGTGCTTGGAGCTGCAATGCAAATTATTTAGCTTGTCTCTGACAATGAGGCAACTTGGTAAGAAATAAGAGTGGTCTGCATTAGAAACAAGCAAACCCTGGCAAAGATTACATTTGTTGTTGGCTGAGATAACTCCAGGAAGGGGCTGAGTTTGCACCCTTTTCTGTGAGCTTGAGTGTTACTTCTACCAGGCAGGTTGGGACTGCCATCTGCTTACATTTAAATTTTTATGGGGCCTTTTATCACAGGGCTCCCAAAGCACTTTACACAATTACACCTTGATTCTCTGTTGTAACAGGAGGTGAGTTTAAATTAAAATAATGTGCCGGTCATAACCTAGGAACTGGGCTTTAGAGCCTCCTTTTCCACCTCTCAAGTGAGGTTGTTACAAAGCAGGTACAAAAAGCCAGAGCCAGGCATTCCAAGCCACAGTATGAAAATCAAGATATTTTTGAGAATGGAGAAAACAGAAAGACTTAGAAGAAGGAAGCCATGTTTTGTATGCACATCTGGTAAATCCCACAATGTAAAAGAAAGAGCAGCACACCTACACCTTTGGTCATTGATGTGCAGGGGGGCAATCCTGTTTGCCATGAAATAAAGGAAGCATGGCTCAAACAAGCACCTGTCTCCTTGTCCTTACATACAGTTCCTGGGGATGTTACTGCGTATAACAGGGAAGCCCTAGAAAGGAGAAATCCTGCAGCAAACAGCTGCCCCATTTCACTGAGGGGGAGCTTACGCATAAGGTCACCACAACAGTCCAGCAAAGGCACAAGATGTGACACACCCCTTCCCATACGCACAGCAGGGCTTGTGTGACATTGCCGTGCTGTCCTCCCAAGGAAGGGGGCGGAAGCCAAAGCAGTGCAAAAAATGAAATGAGGGAAGCACAGAAGTGGAGGATAGGAGTTTGTCTTTGGAAGTGCTTCCACAGGGTTAGCAAGTTAATTATCTGCACAGCACGGGCCCAACTGCCACGCCGTGAAGCTTTTTTCATTAAATCTGCTTGTTTCTAGACCCTCTGTTGCTAGTCCAACTGCCACTTCCCAGGCCAATCAGAGAGAGCATGGAGCTCCTCTGGGCACAGGTGGACACCCACGTGGCCGTTGCTTGCAGCTGAGCTAGCCACCCTGGGATCCTTTACAGATAATGCTGAGAAACATTTTCCTTAGGGAAACACTTCTTCTCTTCCTGGAACTGATGGAAAATAGGACAAGTGATTTGCACTCAACAACTGCCCATTTCACTCCACTGAAGTCAGAAGAAAGTACATTTCTCACTCCCTTTGCCCTGCAGAAAAGGTCAGTGAATCCTCTCTAGCAGAGCAATTCCAAAAGGAATCTTTTTTTCTAACACAGAGACTTAAAAATAAAAATTAAAAAAAATTATAAACCCTGTGAAAATTGGAGCTGATGACATACAATTGGGTCTTCAAGACACACAGTCATATATATGTATGCTCACCACTAGGAAGCATAAGCAACTAGTTTATGCCATGGCACACCAACTCTATTTCCCAGATCAAAGGAACTGATCCACAGGGAAAGGCTAAGAAGCTGAAAAAGGGCTTGGAATAGGAGGTGAGAAGGCATAGGGCAAAGCAACAGGAAAGGCAGGGAGAGCAGTGGAAAAATAGTACCAGAGACTGAAAGAAAAAAAGCAGAAGCTGTAACATTGGAGACCTGGTTCATTCCCAACTCCTGTTTCCACTCTGAGTTAAATATTTTCCCCATTCTCACTGACCCTCACTGATGCTTTGTGGCTCACTTCACATGCCCGTTGCAGCTCAACTCACTCCTTCAACTGCACAGTCTCATCACCACCCACAGAAAAATCTCCCAGACATCAAGCTGGGGTGCTGGGGTACGTTTTGGAGCAAAGAGTGGGCCTGAAATAGCTCCTGGAGACATTCTGCTAGTGCAGATAAATAACAGCACTCGCTGGAGCCATGACTGGAGTCCAAGTCCTCTGGCAGTTTTATGAAAATCTAGCTGTTCCTTGCCTCTGCTTTTCAAAAAGTGCACAGAATGAAACAGCTCATTCTGGGGCAAATGACACAATGGCGCTAAACGGCATGATTTGTTTGTTTCATCCCAGGAGGGGAGAAGGAGGGAAGGAATGTATATGTGATCTGATCCAAACCATTTTGGTGGTGGTGCTGTTTCTGCTAAACTAAAAATAAATAAAACAAAAAATCAATGGTGCAAACTGCCCTACACAAGAGAAGTTTGAGGGGGAGAGATGAGACCCCATTTCTCTCTCCAGACTCATTTGACCCTCTGACACCCCAGCCTGGGAGGTACTCACTTACAAAACCCAGTGTTCAGAAATGAATTTTAAAAATAGCCCAGGCTGCCCTGCATGCAGAAGAAAAGCTGTTTATTTACTTCATCTTCTCCAGCACTGCTTGTGTCACAGCATGCTCTGAATTGCCCACTGACCTACATTTCCCGGGATGCAAAGCTGTGCCTTCTTGCTATGGGGCTCATCAGCATCCCTCACCCCTGCCCGACACTCCCTCTC
Source organism: Psittacus erithacus (assembly GCA_009867235.2). Taxonomy (NCBI): domain Eukaryota; kingdom Metazoa; phylum Chordata; class Aves; order Psittaciformes; family Psittacidae; genus Psittacus; species Psittacus erithacus. The sequence continues at coordinate 75,298 of WYDI02002109.1, forward strand.
CAACATTGCACCAGTGTTACCAGCAACATTATGCATAAATAGATAACGTCTCAGGCCACTGAAGCGTACTTTTGAATGGATAGCCAGCCAAGTGTACATTAATTAAACTTAAAAGTTCTATTTATTGCCAAACACAGGGGGATTATGCAGACAACAAGTGACGGAAAGTACTCCAAAATGTTCTCACCCCTTTAATTACTGTGCTATAGTTAGCCCAGTGAGCTGATGTATAATCAACAGTGCTGTACGCACTGTTTACAGCAAGTGCTCAGGAGAAGCAAACTTCTTACTTCACAGCCTCTCCAAGTGGCTGCAACATTTGGAGGTACAGAAGGCACCGAAGCATCCTTTCATTTATCTCCTTCTCGTGAGGCTGCTTGCCTCCAGTGCCCCACCATGCTCACCAGTGCCAGAGGCCCTGCCTCCTGCCCATATCCCCCTTAGCAGCGCTTTCAGTCCATCACACCAAAGCTCCCATAGCGCCCAATGTATAGTGAAATAAGAGAGCTGCCATCGTGGAAGTTAATTACCATTGCACCACGCTTTGCTGCTGGCAGTTTTTAGAGTTGGGCATCTCAGGAGTTTGAGTTTATTTTCTGCTTTGGTGTTCTGTGCGCTTACAGGTCTTGCATTTCACAGGCAAGCTGAGCAGCCAAGCGAAGAAGCCAGGCAGATCTGGACCTCTCAAGAGGCTGATCCTGTTCCCCTGAGCCTGTCACTGGGTCCAAACCCTTGAATTCAGCAAGATCAGCATGAGATCCTGCAGTGTGATGACACTTGCTTCCTCCTAAGGCATCTTGCAAGCCCTCACCAACAGTGTAAATTCTTTATTAAAAAAAATATGAAAAAATCAGCAAAATATGGTAAAAACTTAATAGCTCAGTTTGAAACAGCCCTACTCTCACTCACACATACAACACACAGAGTTAATAGCACTGACCTCTGTGCTCCTCTGTTTCCCTATCTCCCAAGAGCGCCTTACAAGCAGTAGCATATTGCAGTCTCCTGCTACTCAGTTTGGCTGCCTTCAGCACTGGCAGCTCATTTTCCTTCCCTGAGTCCTCAAACCCTCCGTTCATTTCCAGGCATTTTCATTGCAATAACTTGAAGAAGGAGACACATGCACCCATTAGCAAACCAGCAAAAAGAAAAACTTTCATCCTCTTGCATTTTCATAATTGATCACAACAAAAACAGCAACATGCATATTCCATGCAACCCTAGGCCTAGGTTCCGGGAGTCATACCCACTCCCTCGTATACAAATTTCCTGATCTGGACAACCAGAACAATACGAGGAACTGCGGGCAAATGAAGTTATGGTAAGCATAAGAAGCAGCTGAGTAAGTCACATTACAGCACCACTAAGTCTGCCACTACTACCACCTTTCTTACAAGCAGTCTGAGGCACCTTACGCATTTAGTACCTCCACACTCACGTATGTAGTGGCTCTTGGGGCAGCACTCATGTTTAACCTTCACTAAACCAGCCCAACCCTGTTTAGTGAGGTTTTCCAGGACCTTCGAGTATCTTTCCAACAAGACTCACGAAGTCTGTCTTCCACAAGGCAGAGTCAGGTGGAGGTATAAATACCCCCAACGTCATGTTTTTGGCTTCTTTGTAAGCTAGATAAGGTGTCTCTGACTGGCTACAAACATCACGCGAGGAATCATCTGCAAGCCTAGAGCTACTAGAGCACAGAGTACTTTGGCCATGATTCGTCATCAGCAAACCAACTGTCATATTTTACCTCTAAAGGCTCTGATGCTCAGAGACTAGGATGTCTAAGGACTTCAGGGTAATTACGGAAAGGGGATTTAGCAGCTTTCCTATTCCACAAATAAAATAACACCAAAGCCTTTTGAAACAAAGCTGGTCAGAATTTTTCTGACCGAAAAATATCAATTCATTCCTTCCCACACAGTTGCTGCTTTCTGAGCCAACACCTCATCTTTCTGAGAACTTCACACCCATTTTTGGAGGTGAGCACTGGGAAGCTGGTTCAGCACTCACAGTCTCTTTCCTGCAGAGCTGCCCAGGAGCCAGGAATCCTGGGAGCTGCCTAAAGAGCCTGGTAGAGCCTGTGGAGCTGCTGGAAATTCCTTTGGCCTTTCTTTGGTTTGCTTGCTTTAATACACATCATGTTTCAAAACAATGGCATTTCTTTCAAACTGAAATCCCATTTTGTAGCCAGCTTTACGGTCAGTGTCTATGTTGATAATCTCTGGGCCAAAGAGAAAATTTGTAAGCTTCCAAATTACTTTGAGATATATTAAAAATGCCCAAAGATGAATAGCTTGCAGATCAGCAAACTGAACAACCCCGAATTAAACTGAAGTTCATGAGTATGCATGCATGTGCATGTACCACCTCAGAAACTGACAGCAAATGTTCCCTGTCATAGGACCAGCATTGCATAAGTGGCATTAACATGCAGAATTACTTTGTGTCTGCATCTGGCACAGCTTTTGCTGGACAGATGACTCATATTCATTCTGCTCTCAATTGCTGAGTCTTTTGAAGCAAATTCTTATGCTGTTCTTTCTTTCTATAATGGGTAAAAGATTAATTTCTTTGTATATGGTTGCATGTTTTCACATACCTCACTGCCAGGTGTTGCTGTGAGCCTGGTGGCAGTCCATCCTGCTCTATATCTTAACTGCGCTTCACAGGTTTGCTAGAACTGCATCATGAAGGCACTTTGAGATGCAGAAAGAATGGCAGTTTGCCTTTTCCTTAGAGACCAGCAAACACAAGCGCTGCCCAAAGAGTTCCTATATATGTGAGTGGTGATGTACTAAATGTACTCACTTGTCTCAGGGTCGCCTGCAGGGAGGGTGGTGGTAACGGTGGATGTTATCAGCCCCAGGGTGTGAAGCTGCAGATAGCCCCAGAAGACCTTCTTCAGACATTCAGAAGGAGATTTCACTCCCCAGGCTCTAAGCCTGGCCAATATGCCAAAGACACCAGAAAGGCTCTTTATGCTTCATGCAAATCTCCTCCCAGGCACATTCCTGGGGCCTGCAAACCCCCACAGCTGAGCCCTCTTCTGATCATCGCTGCGGAGTTACTCAGGCATATGAACATGGCCTTTAGGTCTGCAGCCCTCCTGCTTCTCCTGCAATCACTGCTCCAGCTGATGTCTGGTTCCTTCACAACCCATTCCCCGCTATTTGTGTCATTTTCCACACTGCTGTATCAACCATGGCACAGCAGCCAGCTCCTTGTACAGCCACCCCCAGACTGGATGTCACTCCTCTTCCTCAGGCCATTACAGAGGTGTCACCAACTGAATGCTGAGTAGGGCAACACGTGAGTCACACAGCAGCCAGCAGTGTTCCAGCAGTTCCTGTGTGAGTGGTGGGCACTCAACAATCCAAATAAAGACTCTTGTGTAAATGTAACACACAAGAATGCTGTCACTGATTTGCAGGTAAAATAGCAAAAGCACAGCTCTGCGTGTTTTGTAAGATTGAGGGGTGGCTTGAGATACGAGTTAGTTGCTGGTTTATTTCTGGCTTCACCCCTAGGACCAACGTTCCTTGATATTGATATTTAAAGAAGCACTTTCTTCAGCATGGCTACAATCCAGGGTGTGTGGTGGGGTTTTTTTCCTATGCTGGCTTCAAACAAGCTGTAGGTGTCTGGGTGGGTGGGTTGAATGACATATTAGTGAGGAAGCTTCCTCCCCTTTCAGAGCTACATGGAGAAATCAGAAAGGCATCGTTTGAAAAAGTGACAGGCAGATCATGTTGGACTATTGCTGATGAAAAAGGGTTTAAATCCATGAAGAATCTTGAATTTGGAACTGCACTGCTACAGAGAGTGGGGTGAAGTGAACTTCACCAACCTCTATTAATACTATCTGTCTTTTAATTTCAGATTTGCTCCTTGAAAAGCCTTTCAAAATGCACGCTCCCTCCTTTCAGCTCCTGGCATCCAATCAAACCAGCTACCTAACAACAAGGAGTAGGGGAAGTCTGTCCTTCGTCTCCATTTAGAAGTGAAAGATTCCCCCTTACCTCCCACCCACCCACCCCCACCCTGGCTCTGAAGGTCTTCCAATTATCTCCTTTACCTGCCACATTAAAAGTAAAGCATATGAGTTGCCAGAGATACAGAGTCTGAGGACAAGCCACTGTGGCAAAGCCATGACATTAGAACAGATGGAAAACTTCTCGGGAACAAAATGTGCACAAAAAAATGGGTTCTGGCTTTGAAGTGTATATTCACGGTGGGTGCTTTCATGTCTTTTGAAAAGCCCTAGCTCAAATCTGACCTACTTAGGCAACATTCTTATTTATGTCTCCGACTAAGGAGCTGTATATTTAGCAAATGAGAGGAAATCATCCCCCTGTCATGTTTATAGATTGGAGCAAACTTTGCTGTTTAATTCTTCAACAGATTTGTCTCCATAAAAGTGGATGTAATTTAAACACTGTTAAAAAAATCAATAAATTCCAGAAACCTAGGATAAATGCAATCATACTTTCAAATATATATATAGATATTATATATGTGCCGACATACATACAGAGAAAGAAAGAGAGAACATTTATTCAGTAGACTGCAGTTAAACCATATTTATTTAACTGGTTCAACAGTAATGGGTAAGGCTGAGCAAAGGTGGAGAGCCCATTATAAGAGTTTGCCATTTTATTTGATGCTAAATGCTAACAATATTCCATAAGATACCAAGGAATAGAGAAAATCTTAACTATAGGTAGGCTTTTCTGGACTAAAATGAAAAGAAATTAAAATGAAATTAAAAGATTCTGAAGTTCAAGAAATTGAAGGTGAAAAGGCACCTCAGGAGGTCATCTAGACTGTTTCCATCTCCCAAAAGCAAGATGAATTAGACCCATGTTATTCTGGACTGATAACTGTCTAACCTCCAAGGGTGGACATTTGGTAAGCTTCCAAGCAGCCTATTTCCCCTTTTTGCAATTATCACTAGTAGAAGGATCTGTCTGGCATTTAAGTTAGTCTCACACTGAGGTTAAAACCCATTACCCTTTGTCCCAGTAGACAAAAAGGACAGATTATTTCTTTCTGCTTTTCAGTTACCTTTCAAGACTTACCATGTTCTATCTCTTGTAACCCAAACAAGAACCCTCTGCTTTCCACCATCGCACTTGTTATTGAAAACACCGCATTGCACTCTGTCCCAGTACAGATCTCAAAAGTGCCCCGCTCAAAATGCCCTTGCAGTTTCACAGTTAACATTGGTAACTGCTCTCTGATTACAGCTTGCCAGCCAGCTCTGCACTAATCTAAGACAATAGTTTCCTCTCATCCTGGTTTCTCTAGGTTGCTTATGACAATGTCTATGAAACAGTATAAAAAACCCACTGCTTTGGGTTTTTTATAAAAGCCACAAGGTCTGTTGCTTTGTGTCAGAAGGAAAAGCGATTGTTTTCAGATGATTTGCTCCTAACAAATCTGTGCTGGCTGTTCTGTTCATATCCTTGTTACCTTCAAGGTGCTTACAATCTATTTGTTTGTTCCATGTATTGGCAGGTAGCTGACTTGACTGCAAATCCTTCGATTCAGCTTTTTCTTCTTGTTATGGATATACACTATCTCTGCCCTTTTTCCATCCTCCATGTCCGCTCCTGTCCTCCATGACTTCTGGGGATAAATATTAAACTTTCCAGGATTATTTCAGCCAGTTCTCTGGCTCTCTTTACCCTGGGTTGAATTTCATGAGACCAGACGAATTAGAAAACATTTAGTTTATCTCAGTATTTTCTGATTTCGTTTTTCTGTACTACAGCCTAAACTATTATCCTGTAGTTACCAGCCATACTAAGCCTCCAGTCATAGCTGAGCTTCTTAATGAACATTGATTCCAAAGCTGCTAACAGTATTCATTTCAAATAGCACTATTTATTTAGGGGGAATAATCTAGTCTCTCGCAACTATTTCAGGCTAAACATTTCAGAAGTAAGCTCTCAAGTTGTTTCTCCACTACCTAATGCTCAAAGGCTACCTTCATCTCCTAAATGAGGAGTGCTTAGTGTTTTACAAAACCAAGTCCCCAGTTGACATTCATACTTTGACAGAAATGGGGTGTCTCAAGACAACTATGATTCTTCCTGATCAAAGCTTATCTGAAAATGCCATAAAAATACTTACCTTTTTGCTGTTCCAATTGAATGCAGAAGGGCCATGGTAGGCCGAAATGGAAGTATGTCTTCAAAACCCTGCAAAACCCCATCTACATTTGTAATGAGAGCTCCAAAGCTTTCTGTTGCAGCACAGCAATCTGTCCTACCTTAAACTTTGCTTAATTCCCCCACCTCACCCTCCCAAGTCATAACATCATATTTATACTTGTCTCTTTAATACCCATTTAGAGAACACCTACAAATTCACTGATGCAATTTAAAAACCCAAAAGATACACTCTCCCTTAAAATGGATTAAAACAGTGTCAGCTCCCTTGAAGTTAATGAATGAATACTACTCCTTAGAGCTGTTTTTATTCCTTCTGATAACCTAAATGATGCTGAAGCAGAAAGGGTAAAGTAACTGAAATCCAGATACGTTAGTTTCTGCTCCATTAGGAAAAGGAAAAATCAATTTGGCAAACATAAAGGAAGAAAATCAATAGGAAGAGAAATTTTATTTTCAGCTTAGGACTAAGAATATATTACAAACAATGGTGAGTGAAAATTATTCATTGATTTGTATAACACCTTATACAAGCCCAAAAGTGCTCCAAATTATAGATTATTTAAATCTAAGGATCACTTACTGCCAAAATGCACCTATCTCTGGGGTAGAATGCAGCTGCTACGAAATTGCACTAGCAAACACTACACCACAGCTTTAGGGCACAAATGCTTTATCTGAAGATGCATCAAGGGAAGCTGAAAATGCAGAATGGAATTAACCAGGCTGGAATATGACCACACTGCAACTACATCCATTTCAGTTTAAGCTTAAACTCATGGAAGATAGGTCCATCAGGCCATTATACAAATTTTAGCTCACAAAATCCCTAAAATGCTCTTTGTCAAAAGCTGGGATATTGTGTCAGAGGATGGGTCATTTCATGCTTGCCTTATTCCTTCTGCTCTTTCCCTGGTCACTGTCAGAAACCTGATGACATTAGGCTAGGATGGACCTTTGGTCTGACCTAGCATAGCTGTTCATAAGTCATGAGCTAATAGCCGAGCTGTGAGCTACAGCAGTGCTGAAGCTAGCACACCCTTGCATCTGCTGACTCGGCAGCAGGGCAGCCATCTCTAGCAGAAGGGCAGGTGGTGCAGCCGACAAGGCAGTCTTTTGTATTCTCTAGCATGAATCACCATACTCATCCGGAGGCACGCTAAATCCTCAATGTTAAGCACACATTAAGTTGTTTCAGGATATGGGCCACATTTATAGCACTGTCATTAGCAGCAAGGGCTTGCACTGCATAAAATTACACAAAGTACCTTCTATACCTCAAGATGTACTTAGCAAGCAAACTCCTAGGGGCAGGGAATGTACAATCTTCTGTTTCTCTAAAGCACCTTATTCAATTACAGCAGTATAAAAATGATTTATAACAATCTATTAAAAATACAACTCATATGACTTAACACTCCTGGGGTCCTGGGAATATACTGTAGGATTTGCCACTTAATTGTAAATCAAATCTAGTGACCAGTGCCTCACATTTTAGAGAAAGATGAAAACTAGTGACACTTCACCAATTGCAATTGCAGCGTGTCTTGGGTGATACGAGTTTCCTCTACTCCAGGGGCTGTGGCAGGGCAGGTAGAAAATATTGAAAACATTTGCCATCGCTGCCATCTCCCAAGGGTGTTTCTTTGTCTCGCAGTTTTCTCTGGAAAGGCTTCTTGGGAAACTCAAAGTCCAAAATAGCAGCAATGTAAACGGCTTGCCTGAAAGGCCACAAGATGTGCTGGAAAGAGATCCACAGATCATCTTGCACATGTAGCCCTGAGCGACCTGCATTGGACAGGACGACCCAGAGCCCTGGGGTGCAGTGGAGGCTATGCATGGGGCAGAAGCACAGCATCTGCTTCATCATCCAACCCAGTTCAACAACTCAAGTCTATCTGCCCCTCTTCTGAGAAAGACCAAGGAAATGTAATAAGAAAAACTCAAATTAGAAACCTGCACCCTCTCTCGTCATCTTCAGAATAGCCAAGAGCTAGTACTGAAGTCTGCAGCAGCATCGAAATCAAAACAGACATCATGTACATCAGAAGCATGCTCCATATCTGACAGACACTCCTAATTCTTGCATCAGTGGACAGGGATGGAAAATCTTTGCACCCTGGAACTGCCAATTGTTGATAAAACATGTTGATAAAGCTGTATTCATAGGAACGCCCAGGTCAGGAACTAACCTATTTGGCCAACAAATTCTTTCCTCTTCTTTTTCTGACAGTCATATCTAGCAGCTCTTCTCATGAGCTGATAATGCTGTACCTTGAAAACAATGTCAGAGCAGCTGAGGGAGGTTCACTCCTTACAAAGCCATTGGGAGCTATCACACAGCAGGATGCAGAAATCCACAACACACAGCTAATCAGAGATGCCCTCACCAGCTAAGACTAGCCAAGAACACAATACTTGTGAAAAAAATATTTTTAATTTCAGTGTAAAACTGGGTAGTATTAATAGATATTTCTGCACATGGAAAATGGCAGGGGCTTGTAGAAATACTAAATTCGTCTTTGTTTTCACACTTTCATCGTACTAACCCTCAGCTTCATCTCTGGTTTCTGTCTTCCACTGCTACTTCCACCAATCAATAGGCTTTGTCTCCAGGGCTGGGAGAAGTCTTAAAATCTTCCCTTCTTAAGGAAGATTCAAAGATGAAGGGCACTACTAGAATAAAATATGTGTCTTCTGCAACAAAATCAGCAGCAATGCATTACTTCCTAGGGGTCTCCTTGCCAAGTTCCCTAGGGATTAGCACACCACCAGTGAGTGGCAGGTGATGCTCTTCCACACTCAGATTTTTGCATAGGATTCCTGTATAAATCCTCTAGTGTCTAATATGAGCTCACGTTGTACCTTTTCTTCCCTTTTCAGAGAGCTTTGTCTCTTGAGACAGCCTGTTCTTTGGTTATATATTTGGCTGAAGCTGGCCAACTAGTCCAAAAGTCACTGACGGGACAGCTACACACCTTACCTCACCCGCAGTGCAACATAGAAGCCTCATTTTCTAAGGGAATGAGGCTAAAAAACAAACAGTGAAGCCAGAATCTTCTGATTCTATGAATCTAACGTTCATCTTTGTTCCAACCTCCTTCTGACAGGAATTGCCTTTATCTGTATTTTGTAAAGCTTTGAGGATATTGCCAGCACCTTAATAATAAAATACAAAGAACCATATATCTGAATATTATTATGCAGAAAATATGTGCATGTTCACACAGACAGCAGACGTATAAAAACATTGAATATGTAATTTAAGGCTGTATTTGCGTTTAGTATGTAGGTCAACCGTAGGGCAAAGTCTTTTTTATTACACACAAAACCCACAAGTGCACTGGACTGAAAGAAAGCACATAAACTCCTTTAATTCTGGATGCTAAAAGGTGCAAGTTCTAACTAGCATTTGGATGGGTGATTTCCCCAGGGAACCCCAGGTGTCCTGGGCACACGCCAAGCAGTTATTGCTGAGCACTGGGATTGAGGTTCACCTCACCTAACCTTAGCCATCTGTCTCCCTGTGGAGACTCGGGCACCTCCAGAGGGTGATACCTGGGAGGATGGAATGAATCATCCTGCCTCGAGTCTCACCACTGACTACAGAGGTGGCCCAGACTACTCACTTAGATAAACATGTAATTTCTGAATAACTGTAGCTAGGTGAGATGAATGCCAGACTTGGTGAATATTAGCCCGCAAAAACCAAGTGAGTGGGAAGACTTCACATCACGGCTGAATGGGAATAAGAAAGAGCAAACCATAAACCCCAAATTCTCAGCCTCTACGCAGAAGCACGAACTGGTTTATAATACCCAGAAAATTCTGCAACTGCATGAAAAGGTCTTCATAAGAACCAAATAAATATTGCTAAGGCAACTAACATTAGCATTTTAAATGCATTTGCTGACAATGAAAGTTCAAAGTATTCTCCCTATAGCTTTCAGTTATGGGAAAATGGTGATTATTGCCAGAAAATGGCAGAAGAGCAATTTCTGTCTCAGTACTGATTTGGGTAACTACCCTTTAGCCACCATGAAAATCAGAACAAAGATCTAGAGGGGAAAAAAAACACAAATCCACACAACCTGAGCTGGACTCTGCAGCAAAAGGTTCTAATTGCTCTATCCCTGCCACATTTCATGCATAAATGGTAACATACACGACCCACTGGGCAATGGGTTTAAAAATGGTTGGTCGTCCACTCATTTCTACAGTTAAATTTGTTGGCTTTAGTGAAATTCTATTGGTTTCAAAGTTCTACTTCCCATTAGTGCTATCGACCATGAGATATTGTTAGAGGGGGTTTGTGTGCTTTTTTTTTTAACCTTCACTAGCTGGAACACAGCTTATCCCCATGTCCATTAAATATACATTTGAACAGCATTTCCACCTGCACTTTGCCACCTCGGGTTCTCAAGGGGTGTACCTCCACTTGGCTCTGAGCTTAAGGGCGCCCTTGATATCAGCCTGAGAGTGCCAACAGGCATGCTAATGCCCATTTGAAACAGCTTTTCCTTTGCCTCAGATGTTTCCATGCACTCAACGAATAAAAAGTCTCTGCTTCACTCGGTCTGCAGCCCTGTAGGACGACCTCACCTCATTCTGTCAGTGAGCTACAGTTGCTTTCAGGGACATCCTAGACTTTGCTTCCCTTCCTGGGGAGTGTCGTCCCCCCACTTTAAGATCCAAGTTAGCAAAAGGTTGTGTGTGCATTGATCTAAGCTTACCTTCTTGTAGGCACTCACCACATTGCTGTTAATACTGCATTTCTTTTCAAAATGTCCACATTCCCTGGAAAACTAGAAACACCCTGTAATTATGACCTGCTTCTGAACAAGAAAGAATGTAAATTGTGAAAAGGGAACAAAAAGCTGAATTTTCTGCAAATGAAACTTCAGCAGTAAAGAAAATTTGTTCATCTGCTGTCAGTAAAAGGTGTGTCTATATGGGTCACTGAAGAGGTTCTTTACTGGGAATAAGTTAAATTCAGCATCTACCATCTTGTCCTGTGGGTGAAGCATGAGATCTCAAATATGCAATACAACCCAAACTGGGTGTCATCTTTTTTAAACTTTCTTTTTTTATGAATCACTTCCAAGACTTGGGGGTAGGACATCACGACAGACAGTTCCTCAACAAAGAACTGACATGAGAACAAAAGCTATTCCTGAAGAGTTCCCAAAATAAAAGTGAGACAGATGAGTGAGGAAAAGTTGCATGGGTGTTTCTTCAAACAAGAACATGGTCAGAAAATAGATAACAGAAAATGTAGATTCATTAAAACCAAGATGCCTCACAAAATTGTCAGTTTTGCAGATATGTGTTTTATGGAAAAAAGAAAAAGCCACAAGAAGGTTGCAATGCTGTGAATATGTCAGGTTTGGACACCTTCAGAGCTAACAGTGTCAGTGTTTCATCTTAAAATGACTTCTCATTTTAAATATACTTCTATATTTTACACTCTAGTACTGTATTGCATAGCAAAACCAGCAGAGTTGAGCTAAAGTGTATCCTTTCCAGAACCCTCCTGTGTCGGGAGGAGTTTCAAAATTTGGGACTTTCATCTATATTAACCCCAAGATAAATTTAAAAATCTTTAAACCGTTTGGAAAACATAATTCCACTCCTTGCACAACACTGTTTTAAACCTCAGCCCTCTGCCAACACCTAAGTCAAGCCTTGGGAGATGCTACTGTCCTTCTGAAAAATGGCTCCTGCTCAGCTTCCCTATTCAATGGCATCTGATGAGGGCTGCCTCGCCATAAATCTAGACAAAAGCTGCTAAGCAGTTATCCTGAAAAACTACAGATAGTTAAGTACTTGGCCATATCCTGGACCCTGGGCAATATCTTTTCTATAATTATTTCTGTTGTTGTCATTAGCTCCGGCACTCTTGCTATTTATTACCTTAGGTACTTCGAGACTCATAAAAATGTGATCTTACTCAAGGCTTAAGCAACACATGAAATAAATCAGCAGCACTGAACATTGGCTGACATTGGATGAAACCTGGCTGGGAACAGCTGGATTGTTCTCTTGACTAAATATTTACAAAAGCCATGATTATATCACTGAGTGACACTGTGTGAATGTAACAATTTATCAATCATCCTGTTTAACTCATCCCTGCAGGAGGTGATGGCATTCTCTGATGGCATTCTCACTTAACAATAAGTATCTACTGTATGCTAATTAACTGACTATTTTGCAGCTAAGGTTACTTCAGGGATATGTGGGCTTTTTAAGTACCCATTTCCTAAGTACTGCTATTACTTCAGAGGCACAGAAAACACAGAGTTCAGGTGGGCTGTCACTTGCACCTGTACCCATCCAGTAACACCGCTGGAATTACTTGGGGCACACACTGGAGCAGGGGCAAGCATAAACCAGGGCAGCATTTGTTTTGTTTTCCACATTCCCCCCGCTGTTCCCCTGCCCAGTGCAGGGCGTCACAGGCAGTGAGTACCACAGCAGTCAACCTGCCATCTCCTCCACTGCCATGGGACATGCTTCCTGCCACCCCCAGCCAGTTCGGTCTCCTGCCCTTGCACATCCTCTCCCAAGTATTTGGTGGTACTTACAGCACTGGCAAGCAGCCATGCATCCATGCTGAAATGTCTGTGTCCCAGGAAAAAGCTTCCTGAATTTTCTCACTCCCCACTCACCAGGTTGAGCACAACTGGGTATTCATTTACCCTGAAACTGCCTGAAGTTCCATCACAGGGCTCTACAGCACAAAACCCAATATTGCTGACAGCATCCACATGAGTCTGGCTGAACAGACCACCTGTCTCCCTGCCAACAATGAACCTAGCACTGCTTCCATCAGTTGGACAGCACTGACTGGCTAATCTTAAACCTGTACCTCCCAAAAAAGTCACTAGCCACCAAATACAAGCCTACCTGCTGCAAGGAGAGAAGGGCTGGAATGTGAAGAGGTGAGCTTTGCCAAACTGTGGCATTGCCAGAGAAAGTAAGGATCAGGTTCACGGATCAGAGCAGCAAGTGGACTGATCAGGGCATCAGAGGGGAAGGTTTCCTTGAAGATAAAGCCAGCACATGTCACTGATAGGAAATGTGTATTTGGGCACCAGAAACCACTACCACATGGCAGAAGGTTTTCATAAAATCGTCCACCTTCTGCTTCATGCCAGATTAACTCTCCTGCACCAGCAACAGTGTGAGCAGTTCGGCTACCTTCCTGACTCCATCAGATTACAGATTTTAGCACAACAAAAGAGAAAACACAAATCTCCCCTCTGTCAGTCTCACAGCACAGACACTTTAAAAAGCTTTTCTTCAAAATGCCACACAGGTACATGGCCAGTGCAGCAGGTTTGTGTGGATCCTGGGCTAACATTCAAAATGAACAAGTGGCATCCATGGCTCACCCCTAGAAACTACTTTTAAATCATGTCTTTCTCTCCCGAAATCTTTGTTCATAAAGAAGAAAGTTTGGGGTGATTAAGTCTCTACTCCTTTGAGAGCTTGAGAAGAAAGTTTCCCTCATACAGATCTTAGAGGTAGACTTTTCTTCCCATTTTGTACATGTTGAGAGTCTGCATTATAGTTGTATTTTAGCCTTTGGAGCCATCTGCCACCAAAGGGGAAATTTCAGCTTCTTTCTACCTACAGAGAGGTTTATAAATCAGTACGCATATAGACATGGGAGCGCGGGACTTGGTCGCCCTTCCTGCAGCACTTAATGGCTCAGACAATCACAGCAAGTGCTCTTTTCAGAAACACAGGAAGGGGGAGAGAAGTTATGATAAATTTAGTTTTCTTCTGAAGTTAATAACCTCCTACAAAGGCTTTTGGTAAAACACAGACACCTTAACATTTTTTTCCCTTTCAAACAATTTTTTCCTCTATTTTTTCCTCAGATGGTAGAATCTGAGGAAATCTGTCTCTTCAGAAGTAACTGCTTTGTGCAAATGACATCAGCAGACCATGAGGTTACCACTGGTAAGTTGGCACCCTGAGGGGGATGAAATGAAATCTCTTATCAGCCTACTTGCCCCTCTTCTTTTCTACATTTGGTGCCTTTTGTAATACGCAAAGCAAAGGAAATGTTTTGCTCCCCTTGATTATATTTTTTTTTGCCTTTTTTCTTTTTTTCTCAGGAGAAGGAACAATACATTTGATTGGTTGCTCCAAAGTCTCAGCTGCTGCTTCAGGTCTGTTTGGTACCTCATTCAGTGATTTAGACCACCTCCTCTTTCTGCCTTGCATCAGACTTTTTCTCACCCATCACTGGGTTTTCCAGAGACTTATTTCAGGCAGTTTGTAAACCCAAGGAAGCTTGGGTCCAAGGTCTTCCCAGGGGAGGAAGACCTCTATAAATGTGGCTAATGTTAGCTTTACAATCTCCTCCTGTCACAGAAAAGGTACTGCTGTCTTGAATTCAAAACCATGGTAGATACAACCCCTCATCTGTTTCACAGTGTGGATATCCTGTCATAATTCTTCTTTTTCAGGCTTCTCTTAGGTCAGAAGGTTTCAGAGGCAGAGACGGCTCAAGTGGAAAGGAGATGACAGGGAAGACATAATAGGTGAATGTATGAGAAAGTGTAACACAAGGATACTCCCTTCCTTGCATATGGGATTTCCAATAGGTGGAGTCAGTACGACTACTACCCACAGAACAGGGGACTAATCTGAAAAAAAAGCTCCAAGAGGAGATGACAAAAGGGAGGGCCTAGGGTTTGTTGCAGGAGAACATCTGAAATTATGAACCTACCACAGCTCACTGTGCCATGGAGGCGACTCCTGGTTTACCAGCCATTAGCCCCAGGAGAGGAAACGGGAGGTAGGGACTTTCTGTATATGTTTTTAATAAGACTCATTCTCCTGCATCCAGCAAAGAAAAACAGTTCATTAAAGGAAGCAACCAGGAACAGCTAAACAGTAACAAACATGAGTGTCCATGGGGGAAATAATAAAAAAAAAAAAGCTAAGAACAGTTAAATCTTTCCTAACCTAAGCTTAGACACAAAGATGCTAAATCACTGAGGATCCCAAGTCTGGACTGCAGCAGGGGGGACTGGATATCATCAGGAGGATTGGTCACGTAACATCACATGCAGCTTCTCAGCGCGTGAGGGAATATGTGGAGCAGGGAGAAAATGCTAGCCCAAGGTGGGGTGGAGGAGAGCTTTCAAAAACCTGCAATGGAAGATCAAAGGTTAAGGAACAGTGCTATACACATAGATCTCTATTGCTTTTACAAACGACACATATTTATAGACTGTTAAAAAAGAAATTTTTTTAAATAAAATAATAAGAACAATACACATTTTCTTTTTGAAGATGCTATTTCTGAGTCACTACACCCACCTGACACTACTTGACACTTGCAGAGCAGAAGATGCCTGTATTCCCATCCGCGCTCTGAGAATACCTGGCGGTCCCCGTATGGGAGAGGCACAGAAAGCCAGCCCTGGTTTAGGAGCTGTCAGACAGTGAAGGACAAGAAAAGGTGCCAGCCACCTTGTAAGTGTGACGAGGGGAGGAAAGTGGGCTGAGAGGAGAATGGATAACTTCAGCACATGACAAAGACATGATAGGAAGGCAAGAGGGATGAGATGGCGAAGATGCTGGTTTTTGAACATTGACACAATTTAAAACATAGTAAGTTTGGTCAAATGTTTATCATAGTCTCTCCAGGAACCTCCACTGCTCCTGTTTATTAATGGGATGGTATCTGCAGTTCCCAGTCAGAACCAAGGCTCCCCAACACAAGCAGGACAAGAGGATGGGGCTGTGCCATGCACAGCATACAGAAAAGGAAAATAAGTAGCACACCAAGAACAGAGCAGAAGGGTAAAACTGTCTACATGAGTTTTAGAGGGTTTGAAAGTCCAAATTTTCTTTTTAAGGAAATTACTCTGTTTCAAAAACAGTGTCTTCAATCCAAACCAAGCCAAATACCGCAACTGAAATTTCCCAACCAGAAAATAAAACCCACTATAGTGTTGGTTACAAATACAAAATCAAACCAAGTACATCTCAGATTGCATTCTGAAAAGTGTAGGTTTCGATGAATCCCTGCATCCTGGGTCTCTGAGCATTTCTATGTACATGCATCACACATCTGCAGTTTTTAAAAATATAAAGAGACATCCCCACCTGTCTCTCCATTTTGTTGCACCTCTGTCCTCTTTATGCTCCCCCAAGAAATCATGTTTTGACACAAAATGTTGCACCACCACCAGCCCGCCTTGAGGCTGCAAAGGAACCCAAGGATGCAACAGGAATGAAGACAACAGAGTTCCAGAGACATCCAGGAGAGGGACATAGGACCTACTCCTAAAATTTGGCATCTGGAATGCTCACAAGAGCAGATTGTCAGCCTGCCTCTGGCAGGTTTTATCATTTTTGATGGCAACATAAATGAAGATGCCGGACTGATCTCCCCTAGTTGTAACTCCCTGGAAGCCCAGGAAGCTAGAAGAGAGCACTAGTCATCCAAGCTCCCTTATACTCAGTGGAGAGCAAGCGATACCACCAGAAAGGGATTCTTCCCTTCCTAAGAAGAATAGACATGATGAATCACCTTCTGAAGGGGCTCTCTCCACAGAGTCGCCCTGCCACTGTAGAGAGGCCTCAGACCACAAGCACGGATTTGATGCCTGTTACAAGCCAGATGAGAGGAATCCCTCCCAAAGCAACTCTTTCAAAGCAGTGTCAGTGTCATCTAAGGATGACCCAGCTCAGTCCTCTATTCCACCATGTGCTTTATCTTCCTGGCTCGTTAGTTTATATCAGCTGGCAGGGAATGGGTTATTTTACAGCACTGGGAAGTGCAGTGCCTCTATTAAAAAACTGCCTGTGCCAAAACTTAACCCCATTTTTGCAAGATTAATTACTGAGCTTTTTATTCTGGTTACTATATCACCAAGAAGTCATATTCTGCCCCAAAACACTTCTCCACTGTTTAAACCTACAAGACAGCTTCCTCATTTTAACTTGAAAGCTGTGCCCAACCTGCTGAGGTTTCAGTATAGTTTCACCATTTATTACTACATATCAGGCAATGGAATATCTTTGTGGTAAGAAGGAAAATCATTCCCTTTTTTCTCCCGTTCTTCACCTTAAGTCTGTCACACATTTGCAAATACTGGCAAGGGAACCAGGGTTACTGTGTTTCTTTACAGAGGCATATACAAGCTGCTAGGAATACATTAAATAACCCAACGTAATTTTACCAGTGCTGGTTGTATTCCTTGATATTTTCCACTTCAGGGACCATCTGCTTTCCTCAAGTCCAGTAAAGTAATTTTTTTTTTTTTTTAATCTTCATGAACGCCAAAGGATTAAATGATGAATTCAGAGATTTAGAGGCAGGTAACTGTAGTGGATATGGCACCAGAAATCCTGTCTTCCACAGTGAGCCCTGCCAGTGAACTGCTCTGTGGCCATGAAAAAATCATTTCACCTCTCCCCTACTTTTGTTTTCCTGTCAATATTTTGCTTAAATGGCTTCTGAGGCAACTCCTGTGGGTTTGTATAGTACTGCCAGTATAGGATCCCAGGATCGAGCAGAGTGGCACCATAGTACAAAAATAAGGACAGAAAATTTGGGAAATACAGGGATTTGAAACGAAATATCTGCAAAATTTTTTTAACCCTCTGAGGCTGTCAGGGTCTTCAGACCTCCAGGCTCTAAAGAGGCAGCAGTTTTTTAAAGGAACAAGTACCTGTTGCAGATTGTAATGGGGAAAATGTAGTCATCCATGTTTTTATGACTGGCCTCTATTCTGCTTGGCTTGGTTATGTTTAATACGTGTGGAGCAGGTAATTTTAATAAATAGAAAAAGAGAGAAAGAGAGAAAGTGTCAGCATGAAGCTGGGTATGGAGTTATTGAGAACAGGAGTGTAAATGTGTCAAGGAAATCCCCAGTGATCCAAAAAGAATGCAAGTAGCTTTGCAAACAGCAGAAGCAAGCTGCAATAACTGTACAGGGGTCTTAGCTTTGCAGAAAGATTTTCATTTTTCAAACTATAAGTCAAAACAAATCAAATCAGGCCTGCATTTCTATAGCACCTTTCATACTGAGTTCCCAAGGCACTTCACACAGAAGGCAAAGCCACTCAAGTGTTTATGAATGCAGCAGGTCACAAGAGCGTGCCTTGAGCCAAGGTGTAAAGGCTGGGAGCGCAGAAGCACCAGGATCTGAGAGGTCACTGTGCCATGGGACCAGGCTCGACATTCCCACGGGCAGGGCGACACCAAGCTCAATAGAGCCACAGCACACAGGTCTCTGCGTGAGATGCAAGGTACTTGTAAGCTATACATGTGTTCCAATGGCCTTGTAAAAGACAAACTCAAGCAAGATGACAACTGAAGAGCTGGCTAATGGCTCCACAAGGACAAACACAGAGACACAGCAGAGGCATTTCATTCCTCCTCCATTCCTTATCTACACGGTACTGCGTTGATGCAAGAAAAAGATGCCCCAAAATTGCAGCAGCGTACACAGCCTGCTGACCACAGACAGCAGCTCCCAGGCAGCAGCCAAGTTTTGGGGTACACAGGCTGTCACCCATACAGCCCACTTAGAAGAAGCAGCAAACTTCCCAGCCCTTCTCTGGCACTGCTGCAGGAAAGGCAGCAGGCTGTTGTGTCCCCTCAGCCATATTCAGACACCAGGCTGCCCACTAGACCAGACTGGATGGAAATACAGGTATAGCACCACACAGGCAATGAAACCTTCAGCTGCCATGAAACAGCTCTTGTTGCACCAAGATAAGGAATAAAAAAGCTCTTGGGTGCAAAAACTGCAAAACCACTGAAATCCTTTCACCAGTGACTCTAGGCAGGCTCACCTTTCTAAGGTAAATTTCATCTCTGCTAATCCTATCAGTTAATATTGAAATCAAATACAATGCAGTATTTGATATGACAGTCTCCTTCTTATGAAGTCAGCTGCCGCATTTTTTATTTGCATATGATTTAATTACATTTTTATTCCAGGTCTTCTATTCTGTGCATTGTGGGCAAAAGCACATGAATTCTGTATGACTGCAATGGTGGGAGAGATGATAAAACTTTGAATAATGTTGCAATGTTAAGAAATAAGGAAGATAAGTATTGCTGTTTTAGGAATGAGGCTTCAGGATGATGGGTAAAGTGAATAAATGGCACAGCCTCATTACTGAAAGATACAGAGCAACATTTCAGCTGCCCATTTAATTTTTAAGATAGCCACAGACTCTTTGTGTAAGATACCTCGTTCACAGACTTGATCTAACCCAATACTTAAGGAGAAAAAGTTCAAAACCAGCAGAACAGCAGGGCACCTCAATTCCAGGCAACACATAACTATGGTGTTGCTAGACTTAATCTCTGTGTTTCCAAGAGGTGGGCTGTGGATATGGGGCTTTCTTTGCCCTGGGCTTTTCAACATGCATGTTTGTTCTGTAACACTCCTGCTCCCAGATTAGCAAGGCACACTGGAGATCATAAAGATGTTCTGCATAGTCAGAATGGAAAACACAACATTTATAATAAAAGGAAACAGCCAAGCAACCAGTTGGATTCTGTGCATCAGTAACCATTATTTATGGTCACTGGTTGTGAAAACCATTAAGACCTTTCAGAGTCAAACACTTGCTTATTAGCTGAAGGCACACACACAGCATTGAAGTGCGAAGTTATTTCCCAAGCCACTTGTAAATAGTAGCACATAGTGTAGAATAACTTCACTCTTTATCGCACCAATGGCAGCCATAAACTGGGAACTTGATGGAACAGCTGCAAGAAAGCAGTGATAAGGAGAAGCCCCTAGTTGTTTTGCACACATGGGGAAGGTTTTGTGCAGACTTGCGTACAAAATTCCCAGACCCAGTCACTGATGTCCTCAAATCCTGATGTGTAGAGTTAGTACTCAACTACCTTTTTCTTTTAAAAAAGGTCTGAACTTGGTTTATGACACGCGTTACTCATTTGCCTGCCACATCAGAAATTGTTAAGAGAAGGAAAATGCCACATTCCTACATATTCAATTGATATAGTGGAATAGGCAATGGAAAATATTTCTGGCCTTTTAAGTGCAGAAGATTTTTTCTTGTTCCTGGATTTTGTTCCTAGTTCATGATTTCCCAGCATTTACTGCCCTAGTTCATCTATCAGTAGGCTGGGTATAATGATAGTGCTGCTTCTTAATTCAGGGTTCATGTTTTCACAGTGAGCTGAGGCAAGCGGAAGGTGCTTTACAAACGTAAAATATTGGGGTTTTTTTCCCCCCCAAGTTTGCACAAGGTAGAACATTATAGAGTAGATAACGTGATCCTTGAGCACAGCATAAACTTCCTTCCTTTATGCAGCAAAAGGACATGCAGAAAGATAGAGATGTGCAGACAAAACCAATTCAAACAGGGCTGCCTGCCTGTGAAGAATGGGGATGAAAGGCCAATTATGGTTATTTTATCATTAGAATGTTTCAGCCATGACATTCCTTTACTTACTGGCCGTTGGTCAGCACCTCTTGGATGACATGGCACAATTAAGCTTTCCGTCTTTCTAAAATTTAAAGGGAATACAATGCCTCCCAGTCCTCCATGATCACAAGGAATGTTTGTCTCTATTATCTTGGTTAACAAGAAGGTAAACTCATAATATGCACTCTCAAGTATTTATTCTTGAAAACAACTCTATTCATGCCAGAACTTAAAAATATTTGAAGTCAGTACTCCACTGTGCAAAGCTTTCAGTGTTAATGTTTCACTAGCGCCAGATGCATTTCCTCCAGTGTTGAAATTGTGAATACATGGAAACAGAAACACAGGCAATAGTTTTCTTTGGATTAGCCATTTCTACAATGCACGTGAAGGCTTTAAAAAGTTCAAGACCAAATTTGGAAAACTGCTGCTCCCTCTGAGGAGAAGGAAAGGACTGATTAAGACATAAATCTGGAATAATTCCAATTAATGGTGTAGTCAAAAGATGTGAACAGTAGATTTGTAAGTGGCAAGTGGTTTTCTTCTTTGGAAGAAAAATCACGGTCTTGCAATTTTTTAACAACAGATCAGTTTTTCTTGCCATTCTGAACACTTCACATTCCTTTTCTGGAACTACAATTTTTAGCCTTCTATAGAGACAGTATCAAAACACTCCTCTGTTCATGCACACAAACATTTCAACAGATATATTAACCAAACAGGTATGTGCAAAACATAGGCAAAGCAGCACAACCCTCTAATGCAAATATATGCATACACACACACAGAGAAATGTTTCAATGCAAAAGGTAAAGGAAATACTAATTTTACACAGTAAGTTGATAGACTAAACAGTGCACACTCATTAGCACTCATGAGCTGGTTTTGCACTGTAACTAGAGGTAGGATAATACTAAAGGGAGAAGTAACTAGGTTAGGTACTATGAGAAGTGACTTTCCACAGCATGACAGCTTTATGCAAGCCCATCAGGGCCCTTATATGCATAATTGCATGGTTGAAGCCCATGTTCAAGGAGGCTTCACTGATCTCAGTACCCAAACCTGCCAGAGAAATACTATATATGTTTCAATAAATGTTTCAATAAAGGTAGATAAAGTCTCACATGTGTGGACAAGATCAGCAAGCTAAGTACTTGTGCTTCATTAATAAACCACTGTAAATAATAAACTGACCTCCACTATGTAATTATCTCAACCTCTTTTTCCATGTAATGATTTTGCCAGATGAAAGCATATCACAGGAACTGGATTTTCCCATAGATGCTTCAGTCTTATAACAAGGAATGATTAGTCCCATATTTTTCTTTCCCTGCTTCTCATACCCCAGGACAGCTCTGGTTTTTATGCTAATGTTGGCAGAAGGGTGTGAGTAGTTCTTGTAATTCAATCATCAAGCTTTAAGACTGCTTCCCAAGACTAAATGGAAGCCAGATCTCAAAGCTGCATGCATTCTATGGCCTACTGGGATCTAAATACAACTAATTTCTGCTGGCTGAACTGTAATAATGAAGATTGTGAGTGCTCAATGGTAAAATTGGGGAGGCCGTATTTAAGGCAATGGAAGTTATACCATGTGCAAAATCCTATTCCCCAGACCAAGGTGGAAATGCTGTTGCTGAATGTTGCAAGGATAAGATAGAAGAAGAGTATAATTTATGCATTATAACTGAAATCAAGGAAGCATTTCCTGCTAATGCTGTCATGCCTGCTTTGCAAGGCTAACCCTAATGACCAACAACTGTACTTTTTAACACAATTTCCGAAGCAAGTGGTAGCTAGGGAATAGTCCCATTGGAACAGACACCACACATGCCTTCCCTACATTTCTTCGTGTACAATTCACAGATGATTGCTTTGCAAGACTGTGGATGCATGACTTATTCACTCTGGAAGAGTGAAGAGTCCCATAAAAGCATTTACTAATAGACTCTCTGGCAGGAAAATCCACCTCAGTGCAATTCCAAGCCACTCTAAACTTTTTTTAATCACCTAATGAACAGTATTTCTCTTTCACTGTTGGGAACGAATAGGCAGGTTTGGAAAAAAAATAACAACTAATCCAAATCACTGTCCACAAATGTGGCTGGATTTCTTTTTTGGGGTTTGGTTTGGTTGTGTGGGGTTTTTTTCAGTAAAAAAGCCTGTGTCCTTCTAGTTTAAATAGGAAGCAGAGACAAAATAATCATTTTTTTTTTATTTCTGACCCAGCAAAAAGCATGATAAGGAATGTGCTAAGAAAACCATGCTGTCAAGATTCAGATCAAGGTTTACAGGTGCTCCAGATCAAGGCTGAAGATGTTCAGGCAGCATGTTTTCTTTGGGGATAATCACATAAAGAGCCAAAACCCATCACTATTTGCTGAAGGAAAAAGAATGGTCATTTCTTACATGTACTAGGCAGGATAGCTTTAAGGAATGGGCTCACTCAGCTGTAACTTGTACGAACCTTTAAATATCACACAAATGGAGCAAAAATTAAAGAACAGCCTGAGACTTCCCGCTCACCTTTCTAACACTTTCAGGATGCTACAAACAAGACATTTTTACTGACTGTCTGACATTGGCTGCATTTGCCTGTGCTCAAACAAGCTCTCCTCTCCACTAGTAGGGGCAGTCTAAGAAGGTACATTTAGGCATAAGAACCATCACTGGTAAGAGCCACATCCTCGCATTTCCTTCCTTCTTATCATTTCAGCTTAGCCCTTTCTTGTTACTCCATCTCCTTACAGCAACAGTATTAGCAAATGATGTAGCAAATCAGTGATAAAAGCCACTGGTCATTAAAATGAGGAGGCATCCTGGGTTTGAGCACTAATGAGAGGGCATTTAGCACTATAATAGCTGTCACATTAGACCACATTAGTGCCACATTCAATCTGTGCAAGGAAACCCAAACCTTTTTTGTTAATTGTTTTTTATGATGCTTTTGTGTTTCACCATTCTACTGACTGCAAGCCTAGCTAGTCAGGCTCTTCCCTCACTCAGAGATCTTATACAGAGAAATGTGCTGGCTCCTAGCAAAGAGAATGACCAGAACAGACACACACGCAAAAAAAATCCTAAATCTTCCCTAGTTCTTATCTGCCTGAAAAACACACACTGAAGATTCGTGGATACATCCATACTAGTGTTGACATATCATAGAAAGCAATAAGACAGCTAAAAGAAATTATCTTTTATGTGGCTGTGTCTGCCAAGACTAAAATCTTTTCCGCCTCCAGTCACCAAGGGTCTTCCTAGAGTAAAATCCTTTTTGGATCCTAAACTAGACTGCTTTTGATTTATTCAGTCTAGTGTAAGATCCTCTTTGCTCCTGAATGTAAAGATACAGGATCAATAATTTCATCATAGCAATAATTTCCACTTCGTGTCAGATAGGAATTGTTGACAGATGATGCTCCATCTGTCACAGTATTTTACAGTAACAAGCCAAAACACAGCAAAAAAAATATTGTAAACTCTACTGCTAGGAATCATCGCAACAGAGCATCTTGGGGTTTTTGTAAATAAAATTTATTATAATGAGAAACCCCAATTCAAAGCTTGGATACTGGGACAGGTATAGCTATTTAGCATCTTTAGACAAAGGGTTTGAAATCTAATAGTGCTTAGCAAGGCACCTTTTGGAGTAAATTTACATGGACAGACAACCACATGCCTGCTGTCCTTACACTTTGAACTGGGCAGTGCAAGCTAGAGCTCATCTAGAAGCCGTGTTATGATCCTCACACTGTGTGAAGCCCTAGCTACCATTCTAGTTATATATTCAGACTCCTCTGGATTGATGTTTAAATGGAGCATTCACGTAATGGCCTGTGTCTACTTATTCCAGCATCTGTAGGTCCACCTGTGTTCAATAGGGTTAAGCCAACAAGTGTGTGAGGTAGAGATGGCAGGTATAGAAACAGAATAAACTTTGGAAGGGCCAGAGATGGGTGATCCCTACTGGCACCCACTAGCACCCACTGTTGAAGAGATCCCATGGTTCACACCCTAGCCCTTTCTCCTCCTTTTTCCATTAGGGTGGTGATAGCCACAAGGGATTCAGCATCTGGTTTCTCTGCAAGGGTGCGCTCTTTAAAATATATGCCTGTCTAACCTGAAAGTGTGGCCCACCCTTTAATTTCAGCCTCATTCAAGTTTCTAACCCCCATATGCTTCCTCTTCTTTCCCAGAGCATCAGAAGGTTGAAGACAGGAAAGATGGATGATCCTGCCCTCAAACTGGCACTCATTTTCCAAGTCAGATTTCTACCACAGGCTCCCTGCTAAAGCTTTTTCCTACTAAAGCACATGGATATGGACAGAAACAAAACAAAGCTCCTGATGCAGCAGAATGTACTGGAACACAATGCACAAATCAATAATTTCAAATTTAAAACTTCATGCAAGTCACACAAACCAGAAACACTCAGCTTTGCATGGTCCTCGATGCAGCTCTCTGCACAAAAAGAAACGGAGCAAGACACAAAGTCAAAAAAAAAAAAAAACAAAACCAAAAAAAAGACCTGCATAGAAAAAACATAAAATTACTTTAAACTTGTTTTATTTTCTGTATTTGCTGGTATATTCTGCACCTAATTCTGCTTTTATCACAGCTGTTTTCCTCCTTTCCACCAAGCCCAGTCCAGTGGCACAGCTTCCAGCTTCCTCTAAGTTTTCTCTGTTTGCTAGATGAGCAAAGCCTCTTCATTTCACACATCATTTACAGCTCGCTGCTGTGATTTCAGAAAGTCAGTGGGCTTTTACCAAGCTAACAAGTGAGATAAACATTTTGTGTGTCTGCTAATTCTAAAAGTTCTGCAGATTTTCTGACAGTAGGTATCCCGAGCAGTCAGGAAAATTCAGCAGCTTCAATTCGATTTGCGCCACATGGCAAACAAGTTTGCCCAGAAGTTAGTAAATAAATTAGGAAGAAAGGGAGGGAAATAACAAACTCTTCAAAGATGTATCGTATTCCTATAATGCAAACCTAATTCCTCTCAGCTTTCAATGTATTTTACATGTCTCACTAAATTTATTCACTCACTCTTTACTTGAACCGATAGATGAAAAAGTTTCTTTCTCTCTTTACTGTCAGTGAGCCAGACCTAGCCATCTTCTCCTGGCATAAGAGAATAACTGTTCACTCAGGGACAAATACTGGATAATGCATCCAGCTGCCCAGTGTGTCCAAGTCAAGCTTGTATTTTCAAGATCACTGGACACGAAAGACACGAGAAACTGGATGTCTGATCTGCACATGTGGAATTTTACCTGATATTCACCAAATTCACTGGCAAACTTTCTATTTATGGTAAAGCTTTAGAACTGGAGCCCTGTATGTGCATATGTAAACTGGGCAACTATGTGTGCAAATAACAATACAATTTACAAAGGTAAATTACAGATGCAAGTTAGGTGTGGTTTTTATGTATGGCCAGCTGTATGTCCAAAGCTTTTAAAAGTGTGGTTCTATTTGAACAAAGAGAAACAGAAAAAGCACAACTAAACAGAAAATGTGTGAATCTTTCCAGAGGGATTTTTTCATGTGAGAACACCTGAGTCCATTCTTCTGTGCAGCCAGAGATATGATCAGTTACAGTCAATATATCACCTTATATTAAAACAACAGCAACACAAGGTATAAAAAAAACCCGCATAAACATTTTACTATCTGTTTCGTTGTGGGTTTTTTTTTTTCCCACATCACTAGTAGCACCCTCCCATGCACAGTGAGCTTTGGCACTGCAAAATGACTAATCCCTTCTGGATTCTTAGGAAGTCACCACCATCAAACCTCAAGATCAAGATTATTAAATGAAAGAATTACATGTCTTATTTATTAACAACAAGAGAAAAAAAGGAACAGTAAAACATTTCAACCTGCAGGCCAGCAACAGACAAGCAAAGGTGTTCATTGGCTACTTTCATTTAACTTCCTTTAGTAGCATAATAACACATGATCACAGCTAACAGAACTGGCAATAAAATGGCTATTCATATTTAATCAGTATGGGAGAATAAGGACTAAAAAAAGGATGAGGGAAAAAATGGATGGATGCCTTCATTCTGGCATCGTAGTCTGGGGGGACTGGGAAGTGATGATTGTCTCATGTTCCTTATTTCACACAGCAATATGTTGTAAAGAGGATGGAACCAGTCACATATGTTCTGGTCCTGGCTGGGATGTGTCTGTTTTTTATGAGCATGAAAAGCATGTTTTTCTACATTAATAAGGACTTAAGGAAATACATAGCTACATCTTCCAAACCAAACAAGAGAAAGCCAGAGTGAACAAGATGTAACCTTCTGAAGTTATGCTTAAGGCAAAACCTCAAAAAAATGGAAGTGAGAGGCTCCCCTGCTAAACTTCAGCCTCACATCCCCTTTGCACTGGCAATGCTCAGAGAAATACCCATATTGCTGAGGGAAATCTCTTGTATATACACCCTCAGAAAACTAAAGATCTAATTTAGGAAAATATTTAAAATTTCAGACCTTACACGTAAACACAAATTTAAGCATGTGCTTAAATGCGTTCCTGAAAGATGTTCTAGTTGTGTAACCAGTTTATTTCAGCTGTCATCAACCCTAAATAGTTACAAATTGAACCATCAGCATTTTAGTTATGTCATGAGAGCTAATTTTTAAGTTCGTCTTGCGAAGGATGCTGACTGCTGTATCTAAAGCATCCAAGGTCTTTTTCTTTTGGAGAGAAGAAATGTAGCAGATCAGGCAGAAATGCACAGAGGTCTCTGAATATTTTTGCTGTAGATTGTTGTGCAAAACCAATTATTTCATAAATTTAAAAAAACCCATGCAAAGCAGGATATTTCAAACAGGAAAATAAGTAACACTGGTTTTGAGAGAAATAATCATCTTATTGTGGAATACCAATCCAAGTAAGCTTCTTTATATTCCAAAATATTGTTTTATATGTGGCATTTTGTATTCTTTTTGGTGTGTCTTTTAAAAGGGATGCAGTATTTAGGAATTGAACTATTAGACCTCAGCAACGCTGTTATCTCAGGGAGAGAAGGACTCATTGCAAGCACTTGAGAAAGACAACAAAACAGTGAAGTGAAAAATGCCTCCAGTGCCAAAGATATTTTTAAGATATCGTTGAACAATGTTAGCAAAATTAACACTTGCAAGGAAGTAGAAAAGGAGTGAGAAGCAGGGCTCAGGCAAATGCTAATTGGGGAGGTTTTCATATTCCTGTTCAGGGAGGCAAAACAGTCTCTTGGGTAGAGCTCCCCTGGGATTCTGGAGGCAGGAGCTCTCTTTCCAGCCATCACTCTCTGAATCCCCAGGTGACCCTTCACATTCAAAGCCAAGATGCTCCCTGATCTGCAGAACAAAAGCCATGAACTTTGTGGAGCACTTTGAGATATGCCATCACAAAATTCTGTGTCAGGAACAGGAATTCCAAAATCTGCAATTACTTTAATAGGAGGGTATCACATAAAGCAGATCAGATATTTCTACCACAAGATTTTCTGTTGACATCTGTTTAAAATTTAAGTGTGCAATAATAAGATGCCGAGCTTTGTCTCCATTACAGCCTGGAACCAGCAGGAAGCTCTAGCACTGAAATACTGCCTCTGATTTTTCATTTTACTTTATACCAAATTACCCATATTTCATTTGTTCTAAAGGCCAATATAATACTATTTTTCAATTACATTTATATGAAACCTTTTCCCTCCAAATTCTTTTCAAGGTATTCACAAGTAGCACCTCATTACATCATTGGGAGGCAAATAACTGCAATGCCCATTAAAAGGGTCTGCACTAGTTCAAGAGAAGTAGCTTGCCCATATCCCCCAAAGTGGTGGCCAAGGCAAAAGTGGCTTCCAAATCCCTGTTATCTTCAGTGAAAGTGTTTGTGCAGTGACACATGGAAAAGCTTTGTGTCTTAAGGAAAAAAAAAAAAAAGAATTAAGAAAGTCATTGTGGGTAAATTTGGGGTTGCAACTGTTAATAACAGGTAAGAAATAAATTACAGAGGCCTTCATTTCCACCATGCAGCTGCAGCTCTTGTCAGCGGAAGCCTTCCACATAGCTCCAGGACAGACTGATGCAAAACATCACACCTTCAAAAGCAGAGAAGCTGTTACTGGGCTTCTGGTATCCCAGCTGGGCACTTGTGAAAGTGCTACCTGTAACAACATTTCTGCCGATGTAATCGCTTCGTGCAAAATGTACAGGTTAATTTTCCTTCCTCTTACTGGGATCAACAGTGGGTAACTTCTGAGAGTTCATAGTGGGGCAGAGAGAGAGAAATAGCAAGTTCAAATTGCAGAAGAAACACTGTATTTTATTTCTTAATGTGAATGTGACCTAAATGGTGATTCTTAGCTTGAGTGGAAAAGGTATTTTAAAGCTTGCCTACAAAAACAGTCTGGTTGCCTCCTTCTCCCTCATATCTATCCAGCTGCACTGAAGTAATGTGTATTAGAACAAAGGTACCACATACTTCTGGCTTGAAAATTAATGCAGTCCCTCTCTTACACATTAATTGCCAGGAATGGGATCAGAAAGAAATACTGAGGTGAAGTCTAGATATAAAAGTGCTTACAGTAAATTTTCCTCAGCTCTTTTGGTTCCATACATAAGATTAAATGTCCCTATAACTCTTGGCTTAATATCTCAGCCAAGTCTGTAGCAGTGTCATAGGTTTACAGGTTGCTGCTTCAGTTTCTACTCTTCTTTACCACTCATTAGACTTTGGGGCTCTAAAATGGCCTTTGTTCCTGCCAGCAACATTCTCCCATCATCCAGATTAAGGATTCATGCACTTCCTTTAGTGTAATGTGACTTTTTATATCCAAGATAATCTTCTGACACTTGTGCACACCTGCTGTAAAGGGGAAGAGTTATTTTCCAATGTCTCTGTTCAATTATTAGTGTCATCTGCAATTTAATTGCAGAATTTGTCTCTGTTGTACTATGGACAAAAAGAAACACAATAGAGCATCAATTTAAATAGCAACACTAATGTTCACAGCAATATAAAAAATATTCCAAAGCTGAAGGTACTTTTTCAATTTGTTCCATCCAACGAGGTGATTCCTTTGAGAAGACCACTAGACTCATAAACCTGACGCATAGAGGGTTTAACACAGGAACAAATACAAGCATTCACACATTCATAAATGAATGGCACACTTCTGAATTACAACACAGCAAGTAACTTCACTTCCCAGGAATATGCTTGAGAGACAGTATTAGCTGTTCAGCCATGGCAGATCAATGTTTATATCAAATGATTTGGCAAAATCAAAAGTGGTATCTGTCTGGGAAGCAGTACCTTTCTGAGAAGTGGTACAATTTACATTTAGGGTAGCAACATGGAGAGATTAAAACAATGTTCTCTTTGATTGCAGTGTACTTGTCTTTCACCTTGAACTGAAAAACCACCATTTATGCTTCTCTCTTTGTCTTATTTTTCCTTTTTTTTTCTTCCCCTCAAATGCAGCTGCCACATGTGGGGACTAGATTTATTGCGACTCCAGCCTGATTTTTCAACACTGGTCAATTCAAGTCTCTGATGCCTTCAACAGTAGCTGTCGAGGAGCAAATTTAGACTTTTACAGAACAAGAAAGCTGGACAACCAATACCATTGACAAATCCCATATTGCGCCATGTTGCGGACGTGCTTGGTAGATAGCCTGGACAGTGTCCTACTTTCACACACACACACTCATTTTTCAGCCCTTTCCAAATAAGAAACCATTAAGATTAAAGAACAAACTAAACTGAGCACAGAGAAAGGCTTTTGAAAACACTGCCTTAACTCCTCAGCGCTCCTTTTGTTAGCAAAATGTCCATAATCCTTGCATCATGTTATCTAATTTTACATAATTCCCCTCTCTACAATATCCTGTAAGACTCAGGGATGACAAGGCCTATAAAACTATATTGTTACCTATTTTTCCTGTCAATGGAGCACCACTTCTATTTGTTTCCTGTCAGGAGCCCTGCTGTACAATGACATGTATAATGCATTTCTATAGCATGCTGCTGAGCAGCTCTCTTCCACTGGCTCAGTCTTACTTTGGAGGGCACAACTTGCAGAAACCACTAAGACCCTCCATACAAACAACCAGAAATTAAGGCTCCACAGGGGAGCACATTGCTGCCTTACAGCAAGGAAACAAGAAGCAGGCCTATGGTAGCCCAGGAACTGATCATATTTTATGTCAGTTTAGTTAGCTATCCTCAAAGCAGCTTTCCTACGCTTCCTGTTCTTGAATTGCCACCCAGTAAAAGGGCTCCCATGGCTGAGGTACAAGGTCCTTGACACATCCTGTTAGCACTGTATCACAAACCTTCAGAAGCACCACTGGGTGTCCTGTTCTTCCACCACCACCAAAGCAGTAATGGTGTCACTTTCACATGCATCAGCAGCTGAGGTTAAGTGTTACATGTGTTTAATATCTCACATACTTTCTATCCAAGACTCTCCTATGGTGTCAGGGGATGAACTAACTACTCACTTGTGTCTCCAATGTGTGTAAATTAGCATTTACATGATATAATTCCCCATCTGCACACACATTAAACAGATACGTATTTCAAAGCCACTTTTCCAGGATATATATTGGTTCATACCACACAAAGTCATCGCCTCTCAGGGCAAAGGGACTTGATTTACACATGACCCCACGGTGCACAGAGAGACGTCAAGCTGCCATGAGCTATGATACTGCCTGAAACCTCCCTGGATGTGGAGGAATGGTGCTGGCAGCTTCCACAGAGCCTTGCACCCACAGCCTGCTGCTGGGGAGGAGTGCAGTACAAGGTCACAGCAACACATCCCTTTCAGGGCAATCCCTGCCACTGCCTTGAGGGAAATGTCTCTCTGCTCCTCCATCTATGCAGTCTACCCCCTTCTATAGGACAAGGAGTTTCTTGAACTTTGCTTTTCTGACACAGCAACACAAGTTGCTGTATAGATCAGTCGCTACACGTCCCCCCTCTGAGTAGAGAGGCTCAATAGTCCTCTCCTGACATCTTCTTTAACAAGCAGTCTGACAGGTTATGCAGCTCCCAGTCATTTTATTGCTAGGAGCTGGGTAAAAGCTAGTGGAAGAGGGTGGGCGTAACACTTCATCCTTTCATTCAGAATAAATTCAGAGAAGCCATTAAGGTTCTTTATGAAGCCAGATGTTTGAAACACTAATGATCTCCACCCCAAACATAACTACATGCCATCTCCTAAAACAAAGACACATGTGGACAGAGAGGTTTCACAGGCAATTATGCTGTGAGGGATTGTGCGTGACAGAAACAGCAAGATCAGAAAAGCTGAGGAAGAAGACAAAAAAAGACCCTGTCACTATTCTGACAAAACAGGAAAGAATAAGCATCTGGATGAGCAGGGGCTGGGGCAGAGAGACCTGACCCTGTGTGTAAAGAGATTATCTCCTGCCTGAACCCCCCACGGGTTCAAGGGAGCAGTTACTCATGCATTCTTTGTCATAATATAAGATTTCATCAAGACCACCTGATTGCCTCATCCATCTCTTCTCCTAACAAAAGAGCAGCAGTACCCTGAACTTTTGGTAACTTCTCAGGTCAGATATATGTAACATCTAACCTAAAGGACTTAGCATCAGTGCTCACGCACACCATCTAATGAATGAATTAGATGGTAGTTTTGGGGGTTGGGGTTTTTTTAACCACTGCACAAGCTGTGCAAACTTCCACTGTCTACCCAGCCCTACACACAGAGCTTGGAGAAAAAAAAAACACCTGCCCCTGGAGGACACCGAAGTCCAACATGGAAATCTGTTAAGGGTTTCCTGATTCCAGTTAATTTACAGCCGTGGTACTATTTCGCATTTGCTTCCACAAAACCAGTAAGCACCTAAGGGCTATTCACATGTAATGACCATAGTCAGTAATAGGCAAATGGTTACCTTTTAATTCACAGATATTCATAATGGTCACATACAATATTTTAACAGGAAAATGTGGAGGAAAGGGGAGAAAGGAGAACTGTCATTCTGCAAACATACACTGTATAGTCTTCACTAATTAGTTGTTCTTATTTGGAGTACTTTTTTTAGCTATTTGATAGATCCACTGAGATTCAAAGCCATCATAAGACCAGTTTTATTTTTCCTCTTCTTACAGCTCAAACGAGTACAGTCTTAAGAAAGCAGTGCTTTGGACCACTTGTACTGATAACAAAAGAGAGAGCATCTCCCAGCTTCTGAGTGAATCAGAGACAACAACTGTTGACCACCCTTCCCTCTATCTCACTTTACTAAAGCAGTCAGCTTGCAAAATATCTCTTCTCCAGCTGCCCCAAAGCACCATGTGTTTCCCAGTCCCCTCCTCCCTACATTAACCATCATGCTTGGCCTTTCTGCATCTCTTTCACTTTCTCCAAACAGCTCTTATGAAGAGACAGAAGACTTTGCTCTCCTCCATTGATCATGACAGCAATGTCCTCAATTTCTGACTCCACTTAGGAATAAACCTATAACCCTTTGCCATTTTCCTCAGCTTTTAACTAAAGCTTCCCCTTCTCAAACACTGTTCCCACATGCACCCTGCAGTTGTGTTTGTGCATCTCCTCACTCTGCTCACTGTCTCCTTTCCCTGACTTCCCCAGCTGCAGCGGCTTAAAAAGGGAGTATGAGATTTTGTCTGCAATTGATTTTAATTCTTTCCCTCGTGCTGCCCCTGCAGGCACTAGTTTGCCAGCCCAGCTGTCGCACTGAGCTCAATCAGTTCTCCCTCACGCACAGCCTTCCCTCAACAAGCTGTGACTGATCAGAGAGGGACAAATGCACACGTACTTTCATACTCATTTCTTTGCACGCTCCAGAGTTTTCTTACAGTATGAGGCCTATCAGAAGAAAATATCTGCTTTTTTTGTTGTTGTTTTTAAGGTAATGGTTTCCTCTGCATCCCTGAAAGCACAAACACCACAGCACTTGGCCTATTGCAGGCAACCCAGACAGGGGCTCCGAAATGAAAGTGAAACGGATAAAAGCAGCTGAAGTGTTCAAGCAGAATGAAAATACAAAATGCTTGAGAGTACAAAAAGCAATGTTAGCAGGGAAGCTGACAGATTTTTGCATACTCTTTTTGTAATAAGGCCCTAATGTGTTGTTTTAAGGGCTGAATGGGAGGAAGAAATACGAAATTCTCCTTCCTGCCACCAACTTTCTAGAAGAGTCACAATGATATAGAATCACAGAATGGTTTGGGCTGGAAACAACCTTAAGATCATCCAGTTCCAACCCCCTGCCGTGGGCAGGGGCACCATACTCTAGACCATGTCACCCAAGACTCCATCCAACCTGGCCTTGAACACTGCCAGGGATGGAGCATTCACAGCTTCCTTGCACAGCCTGTTCCAGTGTCTCACCACCCTCACAGCAAAGAATTTCTTGATACACTGTGAATCTGGCCCAGACAGGCATCTCAGCTTTCTTCTCTTCTAATGCTGAATATCTCCCAAGTCCTCCTGTCTATCAAGTCATCTAATGGGTGAGAAGGCCATAGTGCTATACCTCCCCTGGTAAAACATCTAGCATGATCATCTGCAGGATCAGCCCTAGTCATTGTTTATTATCGGAGCCTCTCATTTTGTGACCCCCACCCACAGCTAGATTCTAACTTGAAGATCCTTTCACACACTAGTAGCTTCCTGCAAAGCCAAGCATCAGGAGACAGGATACCAGTTATGCACCACATCTCAGAGGAGTGAGATACAGTGAACACAACAAAAATGCTGGTGGTATGTATCACACCTGATGCATGAGATTTTACAGTGAAATTTGAATTATAACAGCTACAACTTTTCCAGATAAGATTTTCAGTAACACTGAAACCGCACCAAGACCACAAAAATGTAAGCTATAGGATAAAAACCTCTGCCATTTTGCAATTAAAAAATATATCTTGATTACATGAGCATTACCCATGACAGAAGGAAATGAAGGCTAATACAGGGCAAGAACTACATCCATGAATTTCTGATCTGACCCACAGTGATTATAAGTGCAGAGCTCCAGAGCACTTGTCAGTCAGGGACTAACCTGCGAGACAGCAAGAACCAGGAAACGGGTCCTGCAGTCCTCTGTGAAGTCAGAACTAAGAGGAATAAACAGCAGGACAAAGCCTGCACAACAAAAGTATGTGGGAGCAGCTGAAGGATGCCATTAAAAAACTATGGACAGATGCACAGATGTCCAAAACCCACTATATGTTCTAAAACCTGATGCGCGAAGGAAAATAAAGTCAAATGTCTGCTGATCCTGAAGAGAGAAGTCCAGAAAGATGAGTGGAATAGCACAGAACTTGCTTTTCAAAACACAAATGGGACCAGTGGAGTGGTGCTGAACCTGCTATGTGAAGGATTTACTCTCCGTAACTGGATGTAGGAATTCTCTAGTAAAAGCCTTTATTCTGTAGGAAATGATGATTCCACCAGAAAATGCTGGTATGACAATCCATCATGTCCCAGGCCGGTCCAAGACTTGGTCTTTCAGAAGTAAATCAAGGACATGGTTTTAGTATGGCTCTGATACTGACATCACACACAGCTTTACAAGCTGCTCAGAGCTCTTATTTATTGTTAAAATAAGGAGAGATCATGGGAGTTCATGGTGCTCAGCGTGTGGCACAATGGGGTATAAGCATTCTTTCAGTGAAAACAGTGATGTCTCCAAATAATAAATAAGAACAAGGAAATAATTTTGCTACTTCAACTATTAATCTTGTCTTACAAAGGTGATCTTATGGAGTGATCCTGCCGGACACTTAGAGATCACCATTACTAATGTGATGTACCTTACTCAGCAATTTGTCCAAAGACTCTTAAGAACCTTAAAAGCTTTAAAAAGGGAAACAGACTTTAAGCCTCGTTATGTAGCAACTGTAGTCATCTTTCTTTATTCCTTATATCTTACTATTTGAGAGAGAAAAAATAAGAGAGACTTTGGGGGAGAGACAGCAAAAATAACAATTTGCAAATCTTCTTGTTGAAATGTATTTAAATCATGGATGCTGACATTTTACTGAAACTACACTTTTGCAGTAGAGGGAATGTAGAAGAAAGGAAGGCTGACCCTTCCTGTCTTGAATGATAAATATTATATCTACTTGAACTCTAGTAATTTACATAAGTTGAAGCAACAAACAGAAAAGGGCTGGCTGAACCTAAAAGAACTGAACATTTCTCAGTGCTCCGGGAGTCCTCCCTCATTTCAGTGTGGCTCTGCGTCCTTGGCTATATTTTCTAGCTTTCTGAAGATGAAATACTGAAGCTATTCAGCATTTTGCTATGGTTGCAGAAGAACATGGGAGGCAGGCAAGTGAAATTACAGGAGCAGAGACACCTTCTGTTATTACGCGTAAGTTCTACTGTCATTCGCTCCAGTTTCAAAGAGCAGCATTTGTAGTTAAAAGGAAAACTCACTCCAGCACTTAAAACCAATCACAAATAAACAAAAAAACATTTAGGGGAAACACACTGTCTTTACCACAGGAGCAATTGCCAGCCTTAACTGCAAAAGGGGAAGACTGATAGGTGACCCCTCAAATAAGTGGCCATAAACCTTTCATCTGCTGAGAACAGTAATGACTGCCTGAATATGAATTAATTCTATTGCATGAAACTGAATTTCAAGTTTCCCACTGCCTAAGAATGAAAAAAGAATGAGTCCTTGGCATGTTTACCTACAAAGAAACTTCTCTATGAAGAACCACACAGCAAGATTACAATTATTGAAGCAAAGGACACAGTGAGATGTACAGCAGTTGTCATTCCCACAGCAATAATTTACTACAGGGCACTTAAGAGGGTCAGCATGTCCCTCAGGATTGGTCTTCGAATTAGAACACATAACATCCTGACATCTTCTGCTAAATGGTTCCCAGGCAATTGGAGCAGAGGGATATTTGTGCACTAGGGAGATAGCTGCTATGGGAGTATCAGCTTGGTATTCCCTAGCTGTGAACTGGAAGGACAGGAATAGCAGTTGGTGGCTGGCAGGGTGAAGGAGAATGTGGTTACCCCATCGTTATCCAAACTCTTCATTATCATTCTACATTCACAATGTGCCATACAGCTCCTGCCTGTCTACAAACACCAGCCTCATTTATGACACACCATAGAGCCCCTGCAGTAAGTGAAGTACTCTGGCCCTCAGTGGTTCATGAAAAACTGCCTTGTGCCACATTAGCATGCAAAATGAATGAGGCAGGAGCACAGCTCTAACACCTCCCCAAAATAATATGTGACAATCTAATTTAACTTTATTGTGACTATGCAAGCGAGGAAACAGAACTAAGACTGAGTAGGCAAGCTCAATTTTGTCATTTCCTTAGTCTTTGAGTGTTTGCAGTTTGATAGTCTGGTCATGTAGGATTTTTAACAGAATTTTGTTCATACTTTTTAGAAAATAAATTAAGTGATGAACTTCTATATTCAGCTTCTGCTAGGCCAGCGCACTAGACCGAGGCAAAAACCTGCACAACCCACTGGGCAAATTCGCTGCTTCTTCCACATCTATTGGAGGAGCTCACCTTTTTTCCTCAATGTCTTACTGGTCAAAGGGAGAGAGATTTCCTAAGCTAGAAATGCAAGCACGGTACCAGTGTAGTTTGGTACCTTGCAAGCAGAGTCTTAGCACATAGAAAACGCCCTGTGAGCACCAGCCCATAACAGTTAGTTGCACCAGAAGAACCGAGAGATACCTCACAACCAAACACCAATCCATTCCCACAGTTGGAAGGGTAATTTTTTAAGAAATCTTTGTTCTTGTACCTATTTCATCTTACACTTTCCAATTAAAAAATTGCTTCTGGGCTTGATATCAAATGCTTAAAACTGCAGCCAGAAACATAAGCAACTCAAAATAAATTCCTTAGAATGGAAAATCTTGTACATCTTTCATACTGCTATGCCTGGAGTACTCTGCCAATAAGATGCCTAAAAAGAGGGAGAGAAACTCAGGGTGGGAGTGAAGGGAAGGGGAATTAGACCAAAAAGGAATGAAAGGGAATCCCACGGGGAGCCAGCAGAAAAGCTCCAGACGTTCTGGCAGTTCTAAGAGTTTGTTCCAGGTGGCAAAATAGACACTCACTGAGGGGGCCTTTTGATGAAAAAGGGCTGGGGTCTTCAGGGCACGGACCTTAGGAGACTCTCTGAATCTCTGCTGTATTGTCTGCCACAGCATATGATTAGCTTCCTGCGCTGTAGCACATTGTAAAGCACTTTATAAAGCAATGGATTACACAGCTGAAGTGGAGTAACCACATGCAAGCAAATACACCACCATTATGCTCTCAGCAACATCCCCCACACATCCACGAACATTTGCATTAGCGCCAATTAATCTGAGGCGGTACAAACCCAGCGAGGCATAGGATTTGTTCTTTGGTGTGAAGGAGGAAGGGAGGGGAGAAAAATATCCTTTTGTCTTCAGAGAGGAAACATCTGTAGGAGTTTTCAAGGGCTTCGGTGACTTTGTTTAGCGTGGCGCGGGGGAGCGTGCTATTGAGTACTTTGATCTCACCAGCAGGTGACACTGCAGCAAGTGGGAGTAGCTATAAAAAGTTTGCAGCGTTCTAGGGACAAGTCGCACAACCGGCACGCAAATGTGTTGTACGCGTGTGAGTCACAGTTGCCGAGAAGTGGGAACATGCAGCACAAGCTAGTCTTTTAGGTTCAGCTTCTCCTTGTGTACTAATGTCTCCCTTGTCCCCTCGCTGCCCCCCGCCACTGCTTTCAAACACCACAGTCAGGAATGGCGCCGAGTCTTTTAACCCTGCTTCATGTGGAGATGCATATGACTAAAGCAACGCCAGGGAAAACTGTTTGACCAGCCCTACCTCTCGCTGAAGTCAGCAGGAAAGCCATATCCTTTCACGTCAGTGCTGAACACCAAGAGGAGCCTACCAAGCACTAAATGGGGGGGTTTTGCTTTTCCAGCTTCACATTTCAAACAGCCATTCTCCACAAGAAAATTATGATGGCATTTGTGAAACATGAGTTCTCCTGTGATGTGTTTATTTATCTCTATGTTAATACAAAAGAAAGCAGATTAAATACTTGAGCATTAATAACAGATTTAACTCTCTTACCTCTCTGTTGTGGCTGGAACTACCAAGAGGACTGACCCTACATAACCCTGAGCTCTAGGATGTGTGTCCCTGGGGACTCAGGAAAATCAACCTACTTCTACATGAAGCTGCAATACCACTGAAGAAAAATCTTCCTGCAGGTGGGCGTCCTATACACAAAAATTCTCATGTGCTAACTTACTGATCAAGGCTTGCTCTGCAGATGCTGGTTTGGTCCACAGCTACAGCATACTGCTACGGGCAGAGTGAAGGGGTTCATATTTTTGAACTATGTAGTCCCTTAGGTGCAAAGAGGATATAGGCAGAGCTGCCAAGTTTTGTTCAGCCGCCTGTGTGACATATTGATTTTGTAAATGGGTTAATGGACCAATTTACCACTTTCCAGAAAATTTGCATGAAGCCTTCAGTTGTATTTCCCAGTCAAGACATCCTACTCCAAACAGCAGCAAGGATTTGGGAACAAAGAAGAAAGAACAAGAAAAAGGGAAGGCAGGAGTCCTTCTGAGAGAATCTGAAGAGAATCTAAACACTGTTTGCAAGCGATGATGGGAGGCTGCAGGGCACTGGCAGGCACAGGCGGGTACCTGTGTAGGGTTTAATGCCAGAAGCATTTGTAGCAGCTTGCACTGTCAGCCCTGCCAATGCATGGCTGCTCTACTCCAGGTGTGTTTAGTACAGAGAGAGTACATAGTGCTGGTACCTGGCATGGTGTGGCCAAAGTTAATATCTGTAATCTTCTTGAAGCTCAAGCTGTGAATGTGTTAAAAAACAGTTGGAACATGTCAGCTCATGACAGAAGTGCCAAACACAGACTGCTGGGCAAGAAGCATGGTCACGGGCAGTTCCAAATGGCTCCAAAGGGCTGAAAGAAGCACAAGAATTCAAGGCTCAAAAAGCGTTTATAAAATGCTTCTACTTAAGCCAGCAAACCAAAGGATGTGAATAGCCCTGCCATAAAATTTTACACACATCTTTGTATGTATAATTTTTTTTCACTATTATCTGAACTAGAATCCTGTAGAGCATCAAAAGGATGCTCTCTTTGAAGAGCCCAAAACAGTTTTAAATCTCATCACTTGAACAGAATAACAGAATACAGTTGCAACACTGTGCCCCACTGGAAGCGCCCATGGTTTTACACTCATGCCTTCTCATCTTTTCACTGTCAGAGCAAAATGACAAGGATGGAGAAACTCAAACCTGAATTTGCAGTGAAAGCAAACACCTAGCATAAACTAGTTGAGAAGCCACATTTTTTCATCAGTTTTTTTGACTGGGAGCTCTTGGAGACTTTTTTTTTGAGGACCACATGTTGCCTAAAGTGTGACCCTTCTACTGAAGGTGTTCTCTGATCCACTATGAGATACAGTGATGGGTGAACCACTGTGAGATACAGCCAAGTTGGACAGGGCCTTGAGAACATGTTCTAGTGGGAGGTGTCCCTGCCCATGGTGGGAGGGTTGGAACCAGCTGATCTTATGGTCCTGTCCAACACTAGCCATTCTATGATACTATGATGGACTGCAAGCTGTTCAGCTTCCACAAAGCAGATGTATCTTGCAATTCCTCATATGTACATGAAGTAGACAGATGAGTTTATATATGCCTGATATGTTACTTCACATACATTAAACTACCAGCATTTCAAAACTGTAGTGGAGATTGCCTACCTCTCAAGACCCAGAAAGAGAAAGAAAGCAGCAAACAGCAAAAGGGCCAAGCAGTTTTTC
The DNA here is from genome assembly GCA_009867235.2 of Psittacus erithacus. Classification (NCBI taxonomy): domain Eukaryota; kingdom Metazoa; phylum Chordata; class Aves; order Psittaciformes; family Psittacidae; genus Psittacus; species Psittacus erithacus. The sequence continues at coordinate 115,769 of WYDI02002109.1, forward strand.
TCTTCATCATTCCCACTTCCTACGTGAAAGGCTCGCTGGTAAAATTTGTTCCTAAATTGTGGGTTTTTTGGAACAACACTCTCTAGTCACACAAGCAACACTTTATTTTTCCAAGTGTAGTTATTTAGTTTCTTCACATTTGAATTTTTATGTCACTTCTCTTCCTCTCTGTATTTTTTTAAACAGTGTGAACAAGTTCTGTAATTATTGCTGACAGCCCAATGTTTAATGGTGCTGAGTGTCTTTTATGGCACAGTCAGACGTTCGTTTGGGAGACAGCTCTCTGCTTAAAGTCACTGCCCCTTAACTATTTATCTCTGCCTCCACAACTCAGAAGTGCAACTGTCCTTACCTGCAAATAGCTGAAGCAAAGCCTATTTCCCTCCGTGCTGCAACAGCCTTGGAAAGCCCGTAGATTTGGTTACTGCACCTCAGCTGAGGGGCACAGGACAAATAGCTGATCAAGCAGTAACTTGTTAAACAACCACAGCTGTTTCTCAAGCAAACATCCGACCGTGCCCTCAAAGGCAGCACTGCGCATGCGGTGCTGGAAGTGAAGAGGTTTCTGAAGCCAGGAGATGCTGTGGGAACCATCCCACATTCCTCCCTTGCCCCAGCTGAAAGCCAACCGCTGTGCGGTGACCACAGCTGCTCTGCATGTTCCATCTCCTAGCCTCCTCCTGGCCTTCAGTCTTTTTTCCTTGGAAGCGCCAGAAGTACCACCATGTACTTAAAGCACAGCTGAACTTTTCTAGCTGCCGTTTTGCAGGAACGCAGTCCATATGGCCCACTTCCCAGCTGTTTTCACAGAAGACTGGCCCAGGCAAGCACAGCTTTAGATAGCCTGGGTATGACTGATTACCTGCTACACAAGTCAGGAGGTGATTTGATTGGCACAAGTCCCAAGTAATGTGAAGTAACACAAAACTCATCTATCACCATGCGGTACTTACCAGGTGAGCCTTCATGAAGAAAACTTGCCTGACCTGATAATACAGCATTACCCCCAATAATTATGTGATTTCATACAAGTGCCGATTTCCCACTGAAGAATGGGAGGGAGGAGGGCAATTGCATCCCTCTGTGTGTGTTTGCCTGCAAGTTCCCATGAAAATGTTCTCAGCTACAGCATGTCCATAAGCAGCAGCCTTGAAAGGGCGTCAGGAAACTATTCTGTGGGGCAGTGCTGTGCCACTCTGTGCATTGTCAAACTATCGTGCTAACACTGCCAAACTGTTATATCTTGAGATTCTTGAACTATAGCAAAAGAGGAGATGTGGAGCGTGTGAGCAACACAGTCCCTTCCTTTGGTGAACAGAAAAAATTAATCCGTTGCCGCTCTTTTATATTGCAACAAAAGGAACTAATACATTTCTGTGTTATCTGTTCCCTTGCTCTGCACTTCAGTGAAGTTAGTTTAGAGCAATTAGTGACTTTCCTGCACTGTCTGAAAGAGTAGGCACTTTCTAGCCCTCATTCAGCTTACTTACCAGAATTATTTTTTTAATTAATTCCCCCATTGTATCAGCACAGCAGAAGACAGGCCTAATACTCTCACCATTTGTAAGTCAGCATATGATTTTATACAATTCATACAATGCCCTGAAAAATGAAAGCATACCTGCCAAGAGTATCCTATGCAAATGCTTTGCAGGATTTTCCTTTATGACTAAGGCCAAAAAGAACCATTGTGACCATATTACCAGTCTCACCTACCATACCGATGTGGCTTGAGTAAAGCAAGTGTTGAGCTAACAGCTCTAATGACAGAATATCCACTGCCTCCACTGCACTCTCTTAACATTTAAAAGGTATTTCTACCCCCAGCCTGCAAAAATGGATAGAGTTCAGGAGCTATGTTTTATACCCTGGAAATGCTTTGTGCAAGATCATCTTTGTGTGTGATACAACAGAGGAATACATCTTTGCAATGGATTCCCCACTTTCCCCCAGCTCCCATCACACTTGCCTCCAACCTTGATCTGGGAAGTGTTAAATTCAAAAGTATTATAATGGGTTTCTTTGACTCAACACTGATAAAAGTTTCACAGTGAAGACAATATTCAGCTTTTAAGAAATTGCTCCTAAAATACAGAGATGTAAAATTATGCTGGTCTCTTTTCATCTGGCTTTGAATCATTCCAGAGGATTGTGTGGTAGAGATGACATTTTGCTTTTCAATCTGCAGGATTTTTCCATTATGTTCTATTTAATTTTTTCATCAGTTTGCTATAGCTAGAACCAAACTGCAGACCTTTCTCCCTTCTGAAGCAGGAAATTAATACTTTCGTTTCATAAAATTGCCAAAGGAGATGCTAGGAAGTTCTCTGAAATATGATAAAATGCCCTAATAACATATACATTTATAACTGATGTTCCATTGTAAAAATTAACATTTGGAAACAAGACCATTTTAGAAATAAAATCCAGCAAGTAGAACTCTGCCACAAATCACCTTCAAAACCCTGACACTCTGAAGTGCTCAGGGCAGGGACCCCATGCTTCTGCTGTAGCAACTCTGTAGGTAGCATGTGGTGTATATTAGTACCACTCTCAGCTGTGCCTGGCCATTTAGCAGTATTATCACAATAAAAATCACCAGCACCATCACAAACCTCTTTAAAAGCCATAGGCTTCACAAAGGAAAAGCTAAAAAGCTCCATGGGTATTCAGTTTATTCAGCAGAACAGCTGATAACTGATCCTGAAGTCCTTATTCAGGAAAGAATCTAAATCCTAAGGGGAATTCAAGTGAGCTCCATTAGCTCAAATGCTCTTCACCAAATAACTATTAACCCCACAAGCCTGGAGACAGATAAAAATGTTCCTTTCTAAACCTAGTTGCCAAATGGAGCCGGCTGAAAATTTTCAAATGGAATTTCTATGAGGGCTTAAAATCAAAGGTGTTTTTGTCTGCATGGGACAGCAAAATCAGATCTCCAACAAGGCAAAGAAGCGTAGCAACCTTAAAAGCATTATTATTATTTTTGTCTAAAAATCTCAGTACTGTTAAAGCCATTCTGCTTCCTCTGTATGGGAGTGCATTTTCAGAAATTGTGTTTTGCTGGACTTGTGCCTGGTCCAGAAACTAAATACCACACCAAAAGCAGATAAGGTATAGACATTTCTTACTGTGTTGTACACAATATATTTCTGCAATATGTGGAAAGATGACAGCAACAGCACTGCAGAGCACTTAGATTCATCAGTATGGTCAGCAAGGAGGCAAAAGAAGGCTACAATTCAAACACAAAGATACTGCAGTTAAAGTAGCATGCTTCCTGCTTTACTGCTGTACCCACTCCTGCAATTCCCAGTCATGCAAGCAAGCTGCTGATTTCACCAGCTCCAGCTGAACAGGCAAAGAGTAGTCTTTCGCCAAAAGTTGCAGCTAGAAAGCTGTTCTTCAGAAACTAAATGAACTGTTTCTTTTTTTCCCAGTGCATCGTCTTCAAAGTGCAAATTAGTAGCAAATAGTCATGTAGGCCAGTTAGATATGGGAGAATTTCTCCAGACCTTACAAGGGTGTCAAGTGCAGTTCACGGAGAGCAAAATTAATGCCACTAGAGACAGCCAGAGTTCACCTATGAGCAGTTCTCTGATGGGTGATTGCTTCTTCCATTTTGCTGTTATAGGCTTTAAGGTGCACAGGTGAAATAAGATCACAGTGTGACTGAGATGTTTTTATAAGTGTGGACAAAGAAGGCAATTTTAAGTCTTTTCTGAGGTGTGTATAATTACAAGTGCATTTCAGATGTTGTTAATATGCTCAGGTGCTTAGGGAAAGCAGTCTTATATGAAAGATAACCTTTTAATAGATTGCTTTATTACAGCGGCACTCAGCTTCACCGCTCTATTCATTGTTGAGTTAGCTTCCCATGTATTCTACATGTTTATAACTTAGCTGTAAAAAAATCATTTCAACTGAATATTCATGCCAGCTCATAAAATTGCTATGCTAATTGGCAAAAATACAAAACTGGTTAATCTTTTACAGATACGAACACCTATTGGCTAAGGAATTAAAGATTTTTTATATTTCTTTTTTTCTTTTTTTTTTTTTTTTGGCACTCGCCTAACTCCATAACCATTCCTCTGTAAGAAATACATTTGGCAAATGATTAGCATATATTGATTAGTTATTAGACAGGAGAACTGTTATTGCAGAGATTTTTTTAAAACTTAAAGCTTGCATTAGACAACAGATTGAAACAGCTCCAAAGGAACCATTAATAAAAGCTTTTTTAAAAGAATACATTAATTTAGTACTTATGAACATGAGATCCATGGTGTTAGCCAGGGTCAGTGATACACAGACTTCCTCTGAGATTTTGCCAATACATTGCCTTCCTGGACTAAGACTTTCTTACTATTTCAGTCGTGAATCCTCTCTGAGCAGGCGCTACTGCTCACTACAAACTGCACAGAACAAACAGTTTCTAGAATTATATTTCTAGTATGAGAACCAACCCTGCTTACCTTAACTGTGCAGTTAGTCCTGCGTGATGCCAGAGGACTAGCACACGTGACCACAACTTGGCTCTTAACTTTTAGCTATGACTTCAGCTGTAGCTTGGAGCCAGCTTCCCAGGACAGTTTGGCAAGCATGCATGCAGTACATCATGTAGATTTTCAGTAGTGCAGCTACAATACTTGATAATTCAGTTCTGCAGAAACACTCCACTCACCTCCCTCTCCAAAGTAGTCTGTTTAAAATCAGTCAGGCTGCTGGCACAGGTAAAGTAAGCAGGATTTCCTTCTCAAGTTCTCTGCTTTCTGATGACATGGCTTGTCTTCTGCACTGTGTCAGGGAAGCAAAGCCCACAGGACTTTTCTGTGAGCTCTTAAAAGCATTTTAGGTTTTTACTTTCTCTTTTCTATTCACATTGTGCATCAACTATTTAAGAAAACACGTCCCTGATGATGATCTCAATTTCTGCACCTGTGTTTTGAAGAGTTCAGTGAAGACCACCAAAATGCTACTACTTAAACGCTGGCTCCTGAACAGCACATGCTTCCCATGAGCTAACATCTTAACTTTCCATAAAAACAGCAGCATTACCTGCCTACATTTAAGTAAATTAAGGATGGTGATCTGCTTAATGGCAATAGTGCAGGGTGGGATAGATCTTGATCCCTCTGTTATATGTGTATGCCCTGCAAGTTCTGCATCATCTGTCTCTTTTTTAATCCTCACTTCTAGGGTAAGAATGAGAGTAATGTTTCTCTATCTTCCAGAGCCATGACTGATGCTGTAAAACACTATTGTGTGATGCTCAGACACAATTACAAATACCAGATAAACATAGAAGAACTTTACACACACCTTTTTTCCCCCTACCTTTTCAGCAAAGGAAGAATAAGGCAGGTACAGCCCCTTGGATCTTGTCCTTTCAGCTCCTTGCAAATATCTAAAAGAATCACGACTGAGTAACTTCTTGGCTTCTTTACCTCAAGAAATGGGTCACGTGTGTCAATACACATACCTGCCTTAGGAGTTCACACTAAAGCTTTTAATATATATCATTAGTGGCATCGTAAAGTTTTCATATGAGTAATGTAACATGTTAAATGGTACTCCAAAGGATCCATTACGTTTCACCAGTACAAATTCACTTTCTACACAAAGGGTTGGCATGATTAATGATCTGTTATGGTCTATTGATTAAATATTACCTGTTATAAAATTGCTTAAATACATATTTACAAGATAAACTGGAACAGCTAACAGGCATTACAGTCTTTGTGGTAATTAATAGGAATGTTATGTAAATACACATTTAAGTGATTTATATAATAGGGCTCCAAATAAACTGTTATCATCTATCATGCTGTAATGAATTAGCTCCTTTACTGTAGGTAGGTATCTGACCTCTACTGGAGTATGAAAGACCTGCTTATATGTCTCAGTTCTTGCCTAGCTTCAATAGAAAACCATGCCTAAAAAAATGTTTTGGAGAACAAAAAGAGGGGGAAAAAAGTGCTTTAGATATGATGGTAGTAGTTAAACAGGCCCTAAAAGCTCTGTAGTCAGCTTGGCTAGGTAATGAATGAACATCACTTTGTCTCAACTGCACTAGCAATGATCCCATGAAGGCTGCAAGAAAGATGCACAGCAGTCATATGGGACCAGAGACACAAGAATGAACTTGACCTACATCTTCTGAGGACTGTGAGGACCATCAAGCTGGGCTGGACATGGGAACTGGCCTGGACTTGGAAACTGAAGTTGTTAATACTCCATTGGGCATAGCTACACTGCAGTCCTGATGCTTATAATGCCAAAAACATGGGGTAGTCTGTACTGTTCTCCCTCAATTATACCAGATACAGGTAACTCACACAGTACTTCTCAGGAAGGGTAGGGGAGAAATCATCTTTGGACAGGGACTAAATATTGGGATTTTCAGTTCCCCTAAGAAAAAGGAAATTTGAGGAAACCATTAGACATCATCACAGAATAGATGCAGGAGTTTGTTTTTAACTCTAGGACTTGCCTTCGGTTTGTAACTGTTATAGCTACTTGTCATTCTCCAGATTCTCAATCTGCAAATAAAATACTATGTTACTTCTGCTGGTTTTGGAGTGTCTTCTTCACTTCAGTTTGGGAACAGTCTAACATGCAATGAGATAACTAAACCAGGCTCTCAGTTACAACTACAGCTCATTAGGACCACCTTTTTCTTTGTTTTGTTCACAAAAGGTATCAAGTCAGTTGCTTATTCTAATTTTCGTATTATGGCTTTTAAAGCTTTCCCCTTCAAAATGTTCTCTCAACACATACTCCAGGCAAAGCAGTCAAGCTTCCTCTGACTTCACAGAGTGTAGACAAAGACTCAATTCAGCTATTTAGCTTCATGAGACTACCCTTCCTATGTTACTCAACTTACTGAGCAGTGTCTGGGCAAAATCATGGACATTATTTCCTAATAGAAATTGGACTTAGAGGGTCATTAGATGTTCTTCACAGCCACAGGTGTCACAGGCACAGGGGATGAAGCATAAGCATGTTTTGGCATAGCAGAGACACTTCTTCACCCCCCAAGATAGTGAACCAAGGCTGTTTACTTGCATGATAATCTGGAAGAAGACGCTAAGAAGGTCCATATGTCTTTGGATGTGTGATGGAGCCCTGTTGCCATTTCTGCCTAATGAGAAGAAAAGAAAGATGAAGGGACACATGGCTATATCCATCCACCATCCACTGCCCGCATGGATTGTGTTGTGGATGTGGGAGAAAAGAACACTCCTGCTTATGGCTTAGGGCTCCAGATGCAGCTCTTGGAGCAGCTCTGACACAGATGAGGGTGGTCCTCCACACAGCCACACCTGAACTCGTCTGAGCTAACCCTGGTGGGGGCAGGTTTGAGCCCTCAGCCAGTAGGCAGACACTAATGAAATCCATTAAACTGTCAACATTTAGGGAACACTGTTTTACAAAACCACTTAAACATACCATGCAACAGACAGCTGAATTAGGCCTGTCTGCCTGTGTGGAGTCAGAAAGAGCCATGGTACTCTGCAGGGGATTGAAAACTACTTTGCACAGCAGAACCCTGGTTTTTTCATTTTATTTTTAGCAATTATTCAAATGTACTTAAAATGGACAAGTGAGTTTTCACTTCCTTCATACAACCACCGCCTTCCAAAAAGAAACAAAAAACCCAAGCCGCTGGTACCAAATGGACTTTGAAGAGGTCATTTGAAAGCAGGGGGAGAGACACCAGCGAACAGGGTGGAATGTCTGCATGCCACTGGAGCTACATGGCAGGGTGTTCTGAGATGTACAGAAAGAGGTCAGAGCTGATCGCAGGTGAAAGACTGCAATGTAGTCAGCCAGCGTGCAGGAAAATTGAGCTCAGAAAAGAAATGAGGATCCCAGGCCCCCCAGGCCACTGGCAGCTGCTGTGAATGTGTATGTATGTGCCATAGACTGGCAGAAATGACAAACTGAGTCGTCAGAGAGAGGCCAGAGCAGCCCAAGTCACTCTTCATGAAGCCCCGTGGGGCAAGCAGTGGTGTGCTACCAGCATGGGCTGCTAAAGGAGCAATCCAGTCACCTCCTGCTTTGCTGGAGGTGAGGGGCTGCAACTTGACCAATAGGTCACTTTCAGCAGGAGATATTCAAGGTGTGGGAAATGAGATTGAGCATAAAGGAGAAAAAGAAGGTGAAAAGAGTGCTCAATGACTTTACAGTTCCTGTCCAGCAACTGCATATATGAGATCCACAGTCTGAGTATGTTAAGGAAATTGGTTTCCCAAAGGCTGTCTCTCTTGCAGTCCATCTTCTACTGGAGAGCATATGGGGTGCTTTCAGGGAGCTTCCAACAGCTTCAGGAACATTTAGGAGCATTTGTTGTATTTAGATAGATCTTTTCTTCTTGTGCTGTCCTGTTTTTGTTACTTCTCATTCATACAGAACTATATACCAAAGGAAGATATTTGTTTTCTTCCTGCTTGGTTAATTTCATTTTTGCTTATTCCTTGACCTGGAGCCATAGTTTCCCACTGTCTCCAAACTGGACTAGGGAAGTCTCATTCTCCTGAAAGGCTTCGGATTTGAACTGATAGAGACAGAGGTGACTATTTAGACAAATAGATATGATACAGAAAACACAAGACAAACATCAGTGGACTCCTCATCCCCAAATTAATCTGTGTCCTGAATAAGGATGACAAGGAAACATGTTCTCCAATGATCAGGAACATTTGGTTTTCTGCGGTGAAGTTTTCAGAAGAGTGGCCATTTTGTGACATGTACACAAAGGCGCTGACCATTATACATTGGCTTTAGGCTCCTCATGAGAATGACAGCCATCAGCTAGCAACAGCTGATGTCCCAAGAGAAAGAAAGGTTTTATAGTCATTCGCAGTCACAAAAAGCGTTCAGTCTTACAAACTGTAACTTCTGTGACATCACTGTCATCTCCCCAGCAACGAGCAGTGATGTCACAAGACAAGTGCAGATCTAAAATAAGTAGTCAAAGCAGGTAAACGTTGGGAAAAAACACTCAACCAATTTTCATGCAAATTTCCTTGTTTATAACAAATGAAGGAAGGGGGAAAGCCGAAAAATAAATGATACATCTGCACAATTGTTTCTAAATGGAATGCTTTTCAAAGCTCACCAACAGACATCACCAACTCGTTAACATTTTCCTTCCCACTAATTTATATCCTGTCAATTTACAAGCTATTTCAAACACCACTTTTATTTAATAAAAATGCATGGCACAATGGGGAATTTATGTAAACAAGGTTGGCAAAATATCTTTGTAGGACATGCTGATAGGGGTCAGATAAAGAATGAATTAATGAATGAACACTTTAGTAGTTTGGTGTAACTGGGATATAACCTAACTGAAACACTAAGCCTGACACTTTACCATATACATAACCATAGAAGTGGACTTTGACAGGGTGAAACGGGCTCAAATCAACTCTCCAGTGGGAAGCCACACACCTCCTAGATCTTTAAAAAAATAGCTAGTTGTTATTGTTATTATTCAACAGCAGCATCATAAAATACACTCAATAATCATTAACCATTTAAAAAAAAAAAGTCTGGATCATTATTCTTAGGATATGAGTGGAAGATTACAGTCTAGGTTTTGAAAAGCATCTACTAATTCAAAATGTCTTAGCCAAGTTAACATTTAAAGCCAAAATGACCTAACTGGTCACAAGGCTTCTTGAAGTACAATGGAGAAAGAAATAAAATTGGATTTTCTCCATGATGGATGAGACTAGGAAAGTCCCATGGGAGATATTGCCTAAAGTTTTTCAAAAGATTTGCTTTTTGATTTCATGATGGTGGGCAAAGGAAGGCTATTCAAAGAACCTGTTTCTGTTCTCTGCCTGGTTAAGCTGTCCACAAGACTACAGTGCCCCATTATTTGGCTGCCCAAACTGAGATTCTTGTGCTGGATTGAAGTCAGCCCCAGCTGACTTCAGTTAGCAGCCATTTCAACCAAAGAATCCCTTCTACAAATATATCACAGCCCCACATGATGTTCTGGAGATAAAAACTGACAAAGAAACTACAATATGGCAGAGGTCAAAGGTACATTAAAAGTGAATGAATGGGTGTATTACAGGCTATTTAAGTGGTATTCAACAACATAAAACTTGTGGGGCATTGTAGCAACTGAACAGTCATTTATAGAAATAGTTACTAGTAATTTACTAGCCCTTTAGTAACATTGTATGCAGAGTCCTAGTATAAGCTGTAGAGTATGCAGCTTCAAATTTTAAAAAATTAACATCATAAATTATGCTCCCAGCTCCATATTTAATAAGCAAAAGGCCTCGTTTTCCAGATTGCTGAGTAGTCTGTAATTCTCTTCACTTCACTGGGAGCCATTGTAGACTCAGCATTTTCCAAAGCAGGCTAATTATTTAGTTGCTCAAACATGATATAAGAAAACTAACTCACAGCTAACTACTAACTACTCCAAGAGTGGCCAAATCCTGGTGCTTCACAGGAGAAGGGAAACAAAAAACCAAGGTCTCTGAGGGCAATAGGTATGTTCTAGGGTATTATCAAGACACAGGAGCTGGCTTGGCATATAAATTAGCTGTTTTTATTGGCTGTTGCCACAGCCAGACTACTCCTTGTACCCAAACTGTCTGCAAGTTACTTCAGGTGACTCCATTCCAGCACTGGCTGCCAACTCAGCACACTCAGTACGGGAGTACTAGCACCCTGAAGGGTTGCTCTTCTCAACGGGAACTGAAACAGGAGATGACTTTTTTCCCCTCCCACATCAGCTAGTGCTGTGCAGGGAGTACATAACTTAACTTTTTAAAGACCAGCGGGGATATTATTGGTTTGTTCGTCCCATCATACCTGTAAGCTTCCTTTCTCCTTCACAAACAAAATTCCTTCATATATAACCACTATTACGCATTTGTATGTAAATTGTATTTGTCTCTAAATTGGAGAGACATCAATTTGATAGGTGGATCACTCAGTGGATAAAGAACTGGCTGGATGGCCACACACAAAGAGTTGTGGTCAATGGCTCAGTGTCCAGCTGGAGAC
>WYDI02002110.1:0-48171 GCA_009867235.2 Psittacus erithacus
ACAGATATATAGCTATAGTAAGATATAGATATAGATATAGATATATAGTATTTATCTATAGCCCCACAGTAACTCCTCATTTTCTCAATATAAACAGACACTAAAAAAACCAAAATTGGCCAAGATTAAGTGCCAGGACAAGTCACTGAACTGGCCTTGCAATGAAGACTGGGTGAGCCAGCCCCAAACCCGAAGAGGGATCTGTACCCTGAAAAAGATGTGGTGGCCATAAGGACAAGCAGCACAAGGTAAGGTGCAGTGAGATTTATCAGGACAGGGTTAGCACATGCTCTGGGTAACAGCTGTCTCAAGGGACAGCTGAGTGGAGGTCCTCCTTGAAGCTTGCATGTCCATATCCTGGCTTCAGATGGCCAAAACTCAGAACTGTTATTTCTATTAAGTGCTCTTTTATCAAAAGCATTCAGGTCAGCCTCCTAGCTGATCAGGGCAGAGGACTGATGTAGCCAGCTCAAAACCAGACAGTGAGTCAAAACCTACCTGCAACCACATCTTTCTTTCAAAAAACACCTCTGGCTATTTGACAGGTTTTGGCTCTGGAGGCACTGACCACCCCTACAGTGAACACAGTCCCCTAGGATACTTTGGATTCCTTGATCATGAGTTCAGACTGAGGCACACTTAACCTTCATGACCCTCCTTTGCTGAAGTCCCACACTGAGTGTACCACCCTGGCCATGTTTCCCCAGGCCACCCTCTTGGCCATGATTCACCAATGGCACTAAAATGGTCAGGGGGACAAATAAACATGCAGATACGCATGGTCAGCCCAGATGCCTTGGACTGGAGGGTCCCTTTCAGGAACATATAACACATCCAGAAGCAGCAAATGCTAGTTGCTTCTAGGAAAGAGAGGTCTGTAGCCTGGAATGCATCCTTCAGAAAAATCCAGAGACTTCACTGGCTGTGGAAGAAGGGCTATTTATTTTATCAATAAAATAAAGTAACTAAGCACATTGGTATGTAGCACTGGTAAAATTGAACTGGGAATAGTAAATGTATTTCTGACATCCACATTACCAGAAGTATTTGGAATAAGTCAGCAAGTGCAAAAAGAAGACAGCCAGAAACCAACTGGACAACCAGAGACCTATTATCTGGTGAAAGGCTGGGAGTTCAATTTGTTTAGCTCATCAGAAAGAGGACCAAGGAATGATTTGATAGACAGGAGATAAGCACTGTAAGGGAGGAAAAATATTAGGTATTAAAGAACTCTTTTAACATCATGGAGGAAAGGAAAGTATCAAAGACTGGGTGATCAGCTCAGACCCATTCAAATCAGAAACGCAGTACACATCTTTAGCAGGGGGGTTGATAGACACTGGGAGCAAACTGCCACAGAAAGTTATGGATTTCCTCACCCTTAATTATTTTAATGAATTATTAAAATCTTTCTGAAAGATATGCTTCAGGTAAACATGAACATCCCGTGCTTCGTACAGAGATAAATGCGTTACACAAAGGGGCAGAGGAAGCAAGAAGAAATGAATGTAGCTTTCTGGCCTTGAACACAACCACCAAGACAAACCTCCTTGCTCTTAGGGGCTCTGGTTGCCCCCTCAGAGGAAGAAGACAGATTTTTCTGGATGGCAAGTCAAACCTGGGGGCCTTTTTCTGTCCTATCCAGAGGGGCTCTGATGACTTCGTTCCTGGACTTACTGCAGTTCTTAAAAAACATTTGGCAGTAATACAGAAGGCAAGAGACTCTTCTTTGTGTTTGCATTTTGTGCATTTGCAGAAATGTCTCTTCAATTAGCCTCCCCTTCTCACATATGTCTGGTCAGCTGTGACTATGTGAATTATTGTGGGGTTTATTGCCCTTTTTTTTTTCCTATTAAATAATCTGCATTATATCACCGGCTCTGCAAAACTAGCATTATTTTGTGGAACCTTTGCTAGTGTTTACTTGGTTACCCTTTAAAACTGTATTAACTACCAATACATGTCAAAACTGGTGTCCACAGGCTGCTCACTGCTGTTAGATGCACTCAACCAACACTTGCTGGCAGCACCACGTTTGCTGCATGCATTAGCATTTTAGCCTATATTCACGCCAAAGTGCATTTCTGCTATTTGGTTGAAATCCTATAATCTTTACCCTTGCAAGGCTTTTCTTGGTTGAAGACATAGTTGTTTTTGTTATTTCCTCACCAGGCAAAACACAAAGACCTTATTGACTATCCTTAGTTGAGTGAAGGAAGACACCAAGAAGAGTTTTGCTTACTTTGTAGGTTTCAGCACATAAAAGACTTAAACTCATACCATTTTCAGCATAGTGGGAGTCAGAGCTGCTGAGAACCTGGGTTACTCATGCTAGTTTTTACTTCTTTATAATTCCACCTAATACACTTCAGCCATTGACAAAAAAAGTTCTTCATATGCACATTTTCTATCCTGTTATTTCCACCTTCAGGTGTTCAGTGTCCATAACACTGTGAACTGGAAACCGCCTCTGGAACATGACTTTCCCCTTCTGAAAGGCTGAGAAAGGTGAAGGTGTTCCTCACCATGCTAAGGATGAACCTGGCAAAAGGTGTGCCAAAGTAGCATACATCCCATGGATACTATCAGGGTTCAAATGGCATCTTTCTTCCACAAGGAAGGATGCTTTGCACTTACTTTGAGCCTCCTTGGGGACCCCATGCATTACCTGCAGCAGACACGTGCTGGGGACAGCCTCAGATGCAGATCTCTGCTGCCCCTCAGACATTGTCCCATGTAACCGTGGGATCTATGCATAAAACCCCCTGGCTGAAGCTGGAAGGCATTTCTGAGGCAGGCTGCTTGATCAGCTGAGCTAGTGAGGATGCAGGTCATAAGCATCTGTGATGTGCTGGTCCCACAACACTTGCGCAGGGATGGGTATGACTCCTCTCCCAGTGAAGGCAGGAGGGAGGAAGGAAGCTTAGTGCACAGCAGTCAGGGCAATATGGGCCACGCCCTGACCATTTCTCATCATTTGCTTACTGGTATTTAGCCAAGTGAAAATATTGTAACTTGGAGTTACAGATCTTGATGTTAGCTCTCGCTACGAGGACAGACACAAAAGGTCAGAGATAGTTCCACACGGCTAAAGGCAGAGGAGCAACGTCGGGTAGGCGCTTCTCCACTAGACACACTCCACCTCCAAATGCTGACAGCTTGGAAGGTACATAAGGTTGAGGTGCTGCCTTCTTATTTAACAGCCTTTGTGGCATTTCTTCCCATCAATCCACTTTGCGGTCTATGTAATTTTGGAGGTACCATGTCCTCCATAACAGGTTCCTCAGTGCACCTGTGGGCTGCATGAAAAGCATCTCCCCCTCTTTGCATTGAATCTTTTTGTGATTTCAGCCAGTGCCCCCCAGTGCTCCTGATAGAAGAGCTACCACAGACATAATTCTTGCTTTGGAGGCATACTATGGCACCAAGACCTTAAGCCAGGGTATAAATTACATCAACCTTTGGTCCCTCCAACAAAATGCCAGCACTAGGTGGTGGAGCAAAAGGAAATTGAAACTGGTCTCTGACACCCACCTCTACTCCCTTTGCTGAGCTGCCTCCAGCTTTGGCTGACAGGTTCTGCAGCACAAAAATCCTGAGACTTCGTACATGTAGCTCATGTGAGCAGCTCTTCCTACAGAGAAAAACCCTTGCAATCCAAAGAGCTAGCCCAGGAACAGGTTTTTCCTTTCATGAGAAAAGGTTTCAGGTTCAGGCTCTAATTTGTTTGATAATTTTTTTATTATGCTGGCCAACATGCTAGAAAGAGATTTATTCATGAAAAGGACAAAGTCAGCACCTATCTCCTGTGCAAAGAGATGAGAAAAACCTGTAAACAGCAGAAGTAAGAGAGAAAGCATGAAGAGCAGCATACTAAATAACCCCTGCCATGTGGGTCACTTGGAGCACGTTTTTTATATTATTTATTAAATAGCTTCTGCACAAAGTGTGTTTTGTGTGACTAAGGCATCATACAGTAAACACTAAAATGATGCTCTAGCTCTTAAGCACCAGGGGCAGGGGGAGAACAGAAATGACCCTGGAGTTATTGTTTTATAAATAAAAGGTGCTGATGATACTGTGTGTACAACACGGTGTAAAGAATCACTGCAGTGGCTTGATAGGGATGGTCTGTGGCTGAAAACTCAGCAAAGCAGACAGTAGGTGCAGCAAAGGTGCTGAAATGTCAGGATGTGGAATGCCAGAACCACCCTGTGGTGGTTAAATAGCCTCTGTGGACAATGGGAAGGGAGTTTGCCCTCATTTATTTCTATTACCAGCTCCTTGACACACCATCCCACAAGCACTCCCACTTGCAGATGGAGTGGAAGGCCAGGCAAAGGGCACACTTTAGTCCCATGTGTATGTGCCACAGCTGCAGTCCACATTAGGATGGGAGCATCAATCAAAAAGCAAAGCCCACCACCTGTGGAGCCACCACAGCCAGGGGAAGAAACAGCTGCCTCAAGCGGCTGGCAAATATGCTGAGTAAAACCACAGCTTCCCAAATGCTCCAGAGCAGCTCTTTGCAAACAGCAGCAAATCCCTTGGCAGAACGCAGAGGAAATAAACTGAATGGTGCTTGCGAGCTGACAGGGTCTGCACAAGGGGAGGTACTAGCACTGATGGGCCAGGTCTGGTAGGAAAACAGACTCCTGCACTTCATCATGTCAAGCACACCCCTATTCAATTACTCGAAAAAATCACCTCTTCCCAGCACTTACGTGTTACCTGCAAAGCTGGACCAGCCCTCAGGAACTGTACGTGGTGCCCATACAGCCTTCATTTCTTTGGACAAGCACCACTTAGTTTTGGAGGAAACACCATCACTCACGGCTAAAATTGCACAAAGCTTCTGGGTGACTCCAGAGGTGCTGAGCCATACTAGTGTGACCTTAGAAAGGGTTAAAGGGAAGGACCTAGCCAAGCTTTTGAGCTGCCAGGTACATGCCCCAGCCACATCTTACAAAAGGATAAGACCTAGAGCTTAAGTACGTTCCCCCACCCACCACTGGTTTCTGCAGGGTAAAAAGCCCAAAAACCAGGCAGGTAGGCAAGACCCAAATCACCATGTGTCCCTCAGCATGATAACCAGAGTACTAGTTATGCCAGACTTAGCTCTTATTGTACACTACAGGCATGACCCAAGGCAGAGAGTGGAAGCCTACAAGGAAAAGAAAACTTAGGAGAAACTCAGGCTTTGGCACTTGGTGAAATACAGCTGTGTCAGCAAAGTTTCATTTGCCGTATGTGCAGTGAGTGTAGGTGGGGACTCAGTGCCTCGATTTGCAGCCAGCAGCTTGCTATCCAGTGTGATGACTCAGGATTTCCGGGTGCTCTGCAGGCAAAGGCTGCTCAGACTTTACT
This sequence comes from Psittacus erithacus, assembly GCA_009867235.2. Taxonomy (NCBI): domain Eukaryota; kingdom Metazoa; phylum Chordata; class Aves; order Psittaciformes; family Psittacidae; genus Psittacus; species Psittacus erithacus. The sequence goes on from WYDI02002110.1 coordinate 5,368, forward strand.
CAGGCAGAGTTCCCATTTTTCATGACAAGACGCCATGTCTTACTCTCCTAACTCTTGTTCTGATAAAGGCAATACTGAAAAGGGCTGTAACCACTGTTTGATGGTTTTATAGTCCACCTTTTGTGTGCTTAGATGTTGTCACACTCTTTCTGAAACAGACAGCATCCAATGTGTCCAACACTTTCAGAGTTTTGCTTACCTCTAGGTGACAGGAGAAGATAGGAGTAAGATTCGTGCCTAGGTCAGGTGTAATTAAATAATGCAGGATTTGGAATAAATGAAGTATAAACAATTCAGGTGTTGGAAAGGACGAGGTAGAAGTAAATCTGAGTGAAGCTTTGACTTCTGAAAGAGTTGAGTAAACACAGACATTGCAGCACTTAGAAAGGTATAGGAAGGAGGCAGACTGTAGCCTTTGGAAGCATAAATCATAGACAGTATCAATCACCTCCAGTCATTAGGAAAAAAGAATGAATGAGAGCAAAAGAGAAAGGAGAGGAGGTCAACGGAGAAGGGTTAAAGGTGAATTTCCTGATTGCCAGGATATGAAAGGTAATGGCCCCAGACGCCTGTGAATTTCCTTTCAAAACAAGCATCATCATTTAAGGCAGTCTTTATTACCGATCTCATGTTAGCTTCCTTGTGTTCCAAAACGGTCTTTCCTTTTGCTATTTATATGATAGCAATTCACATACCATGGTCTTATGATGGACCTTGACATTCTTGTCATGTTAGGTAAGGGCAGTAAATCTGTTAGAACTTTGCCACCAATGGTCTATGGCAATGTGGAAGGTCTGATTCTGATGACTAATGGCATTAGTCACATCTTTACTGGAACCCGTTATTTATGAATGATTCCAAAATGTTTGTTCAGACCACTCAATTTAGATGCAAACATTGCCAGTTGATACTCTGTTTTATGATAACAGAAGCTCTTGAACTCCGGCATGTGTCACTCACAGTCTGCAGGCTGCCCACTGCTCTTACTTTAAGTGAGGGATTTACATTTTGGATGACAGGTAGCATACAAAGGGCTCTCCTTACAAGCAGCACTGTACAGCATGGGAAAGCTGGAGAAGTAGTCTGTCTTAGACCAAAGGTTTCCAGGTTGAAAGGTTACAACCTGGTGGTGGGACTGATAGTCCCTCCCTGATCCTTCTCTACTGCTAAATGAATGGACAGTCCTATTGGAAAGTCATGTATTAACACCTCAGATTCAGCCAATTCATCTCAGCCACCCTACAGAAATAATAAACTTTTGTGTCTACAAAAACTGGACACAGCAATGACCCCAGCTCCATCATTATCTGATGGAGGGCAAAGGACACGACAGGGGACGTCCCCTGGGCCACCCGGCAGCTATGTGGTCACATGTGGGTTGGTACCTCTCCCCAGTTTTCTTAGGTCCTGCCCCATAGAGGGTTGCTGGGCCACCCTGCAGCTATGTGGTCACATGTGGGTTGGTACCTCTCCCCAGTTTTCTTAGGTCCTGCCCCATAGAGGGTTGCTGGACCACATCTGCTACAAAAGGGTCCAATAAAGGTGCTTTTTAGGGTTGAAGGAGGGAAGCGGGAGCCTGTCTTCTCCCCACATTCTCTGGGAAAAGGGGCAGTAGCAACAAGCAAGCCTCTGAAAACCTGAGCTGCAGTCTGCTGCTGTTAGCACTTACCCAAGTCACATGGCCCCGCGTGGATACTAAATGGGGAAATCATTTGTGTTACAACTTGACCTCTCAGTTAAGCTCAGGGTCCCATTTTGCATATACTTAGTTTGTGGTCACAAGTGTCTAGGTCATAAATAGACACGGCAGAGCGAGGCAGTGTTACCTGTTTCAGGGACAAAGAGATGGCAGCTGGTAGGACAGCAAGGCAATGGTACCCAATAGCTCAGGATAGGATTTAAACCTGAATCCACAAATTCTTGCCCACAACACAACCACAAACTCACCTTCCTCTTTATAAGGCTTTGCAAGGCAAGTTCCACTGCCTAGAGACAAGAGTCCACAGTACTATAATGGGTAAATGGGGTTTACAAGCTACTGATTGGAGTAATACGGCACTTCCCCTTTTCTCATGTACAGCAAATGAATCACAGTTCACCTCCTGCTTTTTGGAGAGGAGCTTGAAGTGCCTGGGTAATCGAAGGGAGCTCTGAATATGTCCTGAGGGTTGCCTTATGGCTGGACTACCTCATCTGCCTCCCTCCAAAGGATGTAGAGATCACGTACAGATCCAGTGCATGCAACTTATTTTTGCATCCTCCAACTATGCCAGAACAGTATTTCACACTTCAGCAGAGAGCTAGTCTCTGTGTAAATGGGCCACTCAACAGAACTATGCCATACTGGCACTTCCTCAGAACATCAGACAGATGTTGCCATTTTTCAGGATGTGGGATGTAAGATGAATAGATTTCATACCATGACTTCCAAGCCTCCATACTGGGACTCCTGATCAACTGCCCTATTCACCACAGTTATGGAAGTTATTTATGTTAAACAGATTAAAGGCTAAGTAACTTAGATTTTCTTTGAGTGATGTGTTGTTTCAGCTTCTTATACGTTAAAATTTATTTGCATTAGTGAGGAAATACTGTACTTGCCTTTCCCTAGGAAAAAAAACTTGCTCAAGTTTATTTATTTATTATTAGTGTAGAAATGTTTTCTGGTGACGGGCCAAGCGGGCTGGTGCCTGGTGACCATGACTTATTAAAACACTTAATTCCTTACACAACTTGTAAGGAGACCTCTATGGCAGAAATAGCAGGAAAGACTTTGTCATCTCTCATAATTATAACACATTTTCAGCTCAGCTCTTTTTCCACTGAAGTCACCAACCTAATTCCTAGAAATGTACCCTATCAGGCAACTAGTACTTCTTTATCTACCATAATTTGCAAGATTCAAAAGTCATCAGCTCATTCTGTTATTCGCTGCTTTGCTATGTATTGGGATTAGAGTCAGATTCTTTGAAAATACTTTATAGCACTGTTTAAAAACTTCCAATTTTCTGGTTTATGTAATGCAACCACTTGGAAGCTTTTGTTCAAAAATAACTCTGCAAGTATTCTACCATAAGTATAATGGAATGATTACGTTACTACAGAAATTCTGGAAATTTACACAAATACAATGACAAATCTCCCTCTGATTCAGGCTGCTTGTGCATGCTTTCTCCTCCTTCCCCCCCCAGAGTGTCTGCTACTGATGAATTAGTAGATTGGTTCTTATTTTGGTACAATTACCAAAACTTTTTTTATCTCTCTTGTAAGGTAAGGAGGGAGAAGCTATAGGAATGTCATACAGGCTGCAGGGATGCAGCTCTTGCTCTTAAGTGCCTTTGCCAGGCTATGAACCCCCATGTCCTCACCATGGGATAAATGAATGGGCAGTACCATTGGAAAGGGACATCACCACAGGCAGATGTTTACTTCTGTGATCTGTGCAGCCTGCCTGGGAACATCTGGTCATGGGAAGGGGGGGGAATGGCTGGCAAAGGGGTGTTTCAGGTGAAGGTGAGCCAGAGGCTTTACCTGAGTACTGCCAAGAGCATGAAAGAGCAGAGGTTTGCATTATACTTCTTTTGTAACCCGCTCCTCCTGAGCTTTGCTGCTGCTTAGTAGTGCTAAGGGTTTAGAGTATCTGTGCACCAGAAAGCTTTCCTAAATCAATAGTCTCCTGTTGCTACATAAATACCTAACTGGAGCAGAGATGTTTATTTTCGAAGTGGGAGATGTTGCTCCTGTGACAATGTTTTATTATAATGATTGTGATCCTGAACCTGCAATCTTTACACGAAGACAAGGCTCCCCTTGATTTCAGTGCAAGCTTTGTCTGACTAAGGATTTCAGAATTAGCTCTTCGCTTTTATTTTTATTGAAAAACAAGCCTATGCTTGACAAGATAAAAACAGTAAGTAGATCATGTCAGGGAGATAGATTCCTGTGAGAAATTTCTAGCAGGAAAAACAGAGCTTTATGATTACATGGCAGTAAGTTGCAAGGTTCAAACTCTAAGGGTTTTCCAGGGGAAAATATTAATGCACTATTGTGAAGGGTACCTATTCCACCAGGTGAAAAGTCTCAACCCAGCACATGCCTCTGGCACCTCTCTATTAGAGACTACACAAACGAGTAAAGGCTGCAGCAGTGAAATGAATAAAAAGAAAATATTTCCATGAAAACTTAAAACATCAACAGAATTAAACCACATTTTGACCTAAGGAGTTTTGGGGGAAGATTGCACATCAGTCTGGCCATACTTTGTGCCACTAAAAGGGCTCTGATCCCAAGGGGGATATAAGCTTATCTGGGAGCCATTTGCAGAGGGAAGCCACCCAGCACCCAAACCGGCAAAGACGGGGAGCACACCAAGCTCTACGGCTCACAGTAATTGCAGAGGCATGGAAATGGCAGCTGGGGTGGGCCAGGGTGGGGGGCTGCCCACCAGCCCTGCTGTGCCATTCATACAGGCAAGAAGTCCACAGGAGTGGGGCAGGCACGGGAGGCTGGGGGCACTTGGGGTGCGACAAGCAAACACAGAGCTGGGGCTTCACTGGGTGCCTGATCCACATCCCCTGCATCAGCAGACTCCCCAAAAAGCCTAGGGCAAAATGCCAGCAGGGGAGGGGCAGCTGCAAGATGCTCTGGCAAACAGGAGGAAATGGGGTGTTTGGGGTTTTGTTTAGGGGGGTGCAGTTTAGGGAGCGATGAGTGAGGCTGTTGTTTTAAACCCAACATTCCTACTAAGAGCAGAGGGTTGTGAATGCACTGCTTGACCCACAGCTGTTTGCTGAGCCGTGATGCATGCTTCGTGCCCTGCTGATGCGCTGATGGAGGTGGGTGCTCCCAGAAGTTTGTCCCAGTTCTGGTTTGACCAATATCAAAGGATCGGTGTTTTTGCAGGCATGGACACAGCAAGGGGGAATGTGGAGATGCATTCTTGGAGAGGTAGGGGAAGAGTGAGGGAGAACGTGCGCTACATTAAAAAGCACCCCATTGCCCAGAAGGGGGCACAGGAACCTGAATTTGGTAACTCGGTGATGGAAGGCACCGGATTTCAAAGGTGTGGAGCAGGGGGGCCACACGCTGGCTAAGCTTGCAGCCCCTCCAGCACCCTGTGCAGGCAGCAGGCAGGGGGCAAAGCGGGTGTCCCTCCTCCCTCCCCCATTAGGGGTCTGCACCAAATACTGATCAGCAGCGGAGGTGTGCCAGCATCAAAGGAGCTTTCGGTCCGTCCTCACAGCAGAGTGCCAAGCCACTGTGACGGGATTTTGCAGCCCCCTTCACCCTGCTTTAAAGGGAGATAACACCGGGGCAGCACGTTTAATTAATCTCATTGATCAGCGCCAACCGCAGGCACTGTCCCTCCGCGAGCAAAACGGGCGCAGAGCCGGCTTCTCCCTCCGTGACACCCCCTCTCCGTCCGTCCCGCGTCACCTGCCCGCTTCATAAACGCCTTTTGCCGCACCACGTATATTTATTTCCCTGAGGACGCCTCCGGCCACAGAGGAACTCACTGCGGCGCGACCGCTACCGAATCCCCGCGAGCGCCCGCAGTGCTTGTGCGCGCGAACACGGGGGAAGAGACCTCAGTACCCAACGTTCTAGGAAACGGAGCCGTTCCCCTACCCACCCCCGGCAGCGTCCTAGAGCCCCGCCCGGCCCCCGCAGCCGCCGCCCGACTCCGCAGTGTCGGGGGCTGCCCCCCTCCCCCGTCACCTGATCACCGCCGCCCCGCGCGCGCGCACCGCGCCGCGGCACACTGGGGTCGTTTCCCCCCCCCCATTCCCATTACCTCCTTCATTCCCTCCCTCTTTCCCACCCTCCCTCCCGGGAGCGCGCTGGGGGCGGGGGTTTCCCGGTATATACGGCCCCGCCGCCCCCGCCCTTGCCTGCCTCCTGCAATACGGGAGGCAGCGAGGTGCGGCTGCTGCCGTTGACGGGCCGGTCCCCGGCAGGTAGCCGAGCAGTATCGCACCGGGGCTGCTGCGGGGTGAGTGTGCGGGGCTCCGGCCCCTGTCCACCTTCCCCCCTCCCTTGCCGGTTGGGGGCGGGGGGAGCGGTGCCGCCGTGGGAAGGTGCGGGAGGGGTGAAGGGGGGGCTTGCCCAGGTCGTACCTGTTGCGGGGTTCGGGGGCTGTGGGGGTGTGGTGGCGGTGGCAGCCGGTAGCTGCCCGCGCCGTCGGGGCGGGGGTAGAGTCCCGCGGAGCCCCGCCGCAGCGGAGCGGCTTCGCGCTGCCCGTCACCGTGTGCGCTTCGCTGGCGCGGAGGAGTGGGTGGCTGCTCAGGCCTGCCAGGGCAACGGTGAGAGCGGTCGCCGCCCGTACGCACCTGCCCTACGGCAGCCTCCTCCGGGGCTCTTCCTGGAAAGTTTCGAGAAGTCCTTAAAACGGGAAGCGGCACCAGGAAAGCCGAGCTCCCGGCGGCTGCGCTCCAGCAAATGCGACTGGCTCCTGCCTCTGCCGGCGGCACCAGGGCACCCACACCACCGGGCGTAGCCTGGTAGGGCTGGGCGGCGGAGGGCGGCGAGGACTCAGATCCCAGCGGAGGTCTTCCGAGAGAAGGTTTTGCAGTACCTCAGCTGCTGGGGTGTGTGGTTTGGGTTGGGTTTGAGTTAAAATCCTTCTAAACTTCTGCAGGCATCACATTCTAGCTGCTATTTACCTAATGAAGATCAAAAAAAAGAAAGCTTTATCTTTTTTTTAAATCCAGTATATGGTGGGGGAAAAAAAACCCCAACCAAACCAAAACAGTCTATTCCAACTGTCAGCATGTTGGGAAGAGCAGCCGCTTTCCAGAAGCATGAGTTTGTGGGGCAGGTTTTGGGATGCAGTGCTGCACTGGTGTGCACAGGAAGGTTCTAGAAAGCAAGGCGGGTGCTGTCTGCTCTGTGGAAGTGCTCCAGAGTGTACCCATCTCTTGCTAGGGACTGTGCAAGGGGAGTGAGCAGCCTGGCTTCCACATGGATACAGCCCACCCCACTGTAACCCCGTGGGGAGGACAGCTAAAGAGACTGTGCTGGAGATACAGAGAGCACAGCTTTCCTCTTGCGGTTGTGGTTTGGTGACCACACTGTAGCCCCATGCAGTCATTAGCAGGGACTCATCAGAAAATGCCTTTGCTGTGCTGCTTCTACTGAGGCGGTTTTGAGAAATCCAGGTTGCTACAACCTGGAAGAAGTTTTAAAACGGCGATCGCCAGTGGTGCGCCCTTGTACGGAGCCCTCTTCTGCAGCAGAGGACTAGCTCTCTTTGTGGCAAGGGTGTTAACTGCCGTGCTTTATGCAGCAGGGTGGGTTCTCACTGCTTTCTGACAAACTAGACCAATTATACAAAATCACTGAGAGGGGTGACCTACTTGGAGGGAGAAGAGAAAAAGAGTGTTTGAGGAGACCTTGATTTCAAACATCACCTTGCATGTCCTAACCAAACAGGGTTATTACCTCCTGAAGGTGTGAAATGTCTGGCATGAAGGCTTCTCTTCTTTTTCTTTTCTTTTTCTTGCAGCTTTAGCAGGAAGGAGATAGTTACTCATGAGCGTGCAATTCATGTGTTTCTTAAACATTCCTGCATTGCGTCAAGAGGTTAAAATACCTAGAATGTGTCTCCTCATCCCATCGCTCTCAAACTGTATTTAAAATCAGAGTATCATTAGCAAAATTACAGGTAGTCATGGGGAAGGAGGGTATGTTTCATGGTTGAAAGTCACCAAGCCAACAAATAACACTTTGACAAATACCTGAGTCTTGCAGGTCTTCAACATGGTTGGTACTGAACAGCTGCCTTCCTGCATGCAGCTCAGTGTAAGTACTGGCGGTGTTCCTAAGAATTTTTGTGTGTGTGTGTGGATTGTGGTAGATTAATGGCTTCTTCTCCCCTCTTTAAATCGGTAGGTTGATTGCGACAAATGGTCAATGTAGCATATTGCAGATGTTTTTGGTTGGGAGGCATCATGGGTAGTATCTGAAAGGCTCTACTTTTCATACTTCCCCCCCAAAAAAGTAACTAGGAAGGAATTTCCTGTATGTCCAGTGCTAATGTTACCAGCAGCTATTCCCTGTGAAGGAATGGGATACATTACAATTAATCTGTGGCAATGTTACTGCCTTGCTTGAGCCCTTGAAATGTGGAAGGTAGGTACCCCAAGCATTTCATTAGTACCACTCAACTGAATAGATGAAAACCACGAAGCAAAACAGAGGTATGGTAACAAATAAAACTTAATGTGAAAATAGTGGGTTTAACATAATAAGAATATAAACTGTCTTACTGGCATCGTGAATCATCTGTGTATTAAATGCCTGTTTAGAAGAGAAGAGTTGTCTGCATTTCACCACAGGTTAAGTAATTGTGGATTAATAGGATTCTGTCAAATATATGCTGGGAAATGTTAGTGTACAAAGTACTGATTTTTATTTTTTTTTTTAACATGCCTGCATTTTACCTTGAAAAGAAGCCCACAGTTCTTCAGACTCTTTTGTACTGCATAGATGCATGATGGCTGGCTGGAGATATAAAATAGGCTTTAGAAAGGTGCTCTGGGGGGATAAATAATGAATGCTCATAAGATCCATTTTAGAAATGGGGAAAGGGAGGGAATTGGGCCTTCCTGTAAAAACCATGTCCTACCTGATTATTTTTCCTTTAATATATCAGGCTAAACAATGCTGTGTTTTGACTTGTGTTAACATAATGTTGTTGCTGGCTAGTTTTAGGCTTGTGTTTTAAAATACAGATGAGGGCTAGAAGTTCTTTTTGGTTAAACTGAATGTACATAGAGAGACCTTGGAGAACGTAATGTTCCTTAAAGTTGTTTTGAAAGCAAAAAATATTTTCTGTACTTCAGCGTCTACAGTACTTTCTGATAGTGTGTACTTGGTATTTACTGTAATTTACAGCTGCCTCAAATCAGTTACCTAAATAGTGGTTAAGTAAATGTGACATTCTTTTATGAGAACCTTGTCATTTACTATTTTTATAAATTAGGCTCATGTATTTAATGAAAATACTATAACTTGGATTTCATAAGTAATAAAGTTGTTAACATTTTCACATACTGTGCATTTGTCTTGTAGTGTCAATCCGTCTGCATGGTGCAAGGAGAGGGCACAATAATATTCATCTTATTTTAACCATTATGTTTAATATGTTGGATGCAGATGGAGTGAGGTTAATGCAGGGGATGTATGTGGGAAAAATCCTTGTCCTCGAAATATTTTCAGGAACAGCAATTGACCAATATAGGCTTCCCTGTTTTGTAGGTGGGAGTGGGTGCTTTGGAGAATGACTTTGTTTGTCTTTTCTGTAAATTTTAATTTTTAAAAAATTGGTTTCCTAGTTTTAGAAACCAGCAAGGGAGGGAGAGGTAGGAGAGCTTATTACAGGAAAAGGTTAGTACTGTCCTGTTCCTTTATTGTTTTATTCGTGGGGTTTTTCCTCCTCGTGTCTGGCCTGCCTACGGATTATTTGGGGAGAGAAAGGAGTGTGTTTTCAAGGCAGAGACATGTACCAGAGGGGATGCTCAATTAGAAAATTGTAATACAGCCCTACAGCCTAATGGAGTGAGATGACAAGTCTCAGCCAGCTGGGTGGGGCACAATGCAGTGCTAACTGTAAGCCTTTTGTCTAATAAAAATGTCTGAAACCAAGTGATTGTCCGGCAATCAGCATCCCACTTGACCTTTTTAAGGACAAGAAAACAAAGTTAATGAATGTATCTTTCAGTGCCACCCAGTTTGTTGGGATTTTTTTGCATTGCTAGGGAGCCACGATGACTCTTGTGGCTCTGGTTCCCAGAGCAGCATGGCTCTTCAAAGTTTGAAAGATTATTTGTGATATAGTGCCTGCTGAAATTGTTAAACCCTCAAGCAAAAGAAAAGCCCCATGTAGAGCTGCTAAACTACTTTGCCTGACTGTTTTTAAGGCTTCTTTTCTTGTCAGTGCAGTGAATTAACTTCACCAGTTTCAGAGGTTGCTGGAAAATACAAATCTTGTTGTTCCTAAGCTGTGCTTTAAGTCTTCTGTATTACTGAATAGTTGGAATTACTAGATAATTACAGAAAATCTAGTGCATTGTTTAAGTTAAATGTAGGCATTGTTTAAAAACCTTGTTTTAATGAGGTACGCATTCTTAAATGCTCTTGCTGCAAAAATTAATTTGGAGCTTTTTTAAATACTGCATGATTATCAAAGAATTTGTAGCATTTTGTAAGCAGGATACTTGCAAGACACTTATTTTGTTTTAAGGCTCTAGAATGTGAAATCAAGTCTAATAATCCCAGATATGTGTGAACAACTATTTATGTTTTGCTAAATTTGAAACAGTGTAAGTGTTAGGGCTTGTGCAAGACTTAAGTAAGCTTGAATCTGTTGAAAACTGATGCAGAAGATCATCAGTGTGAGGGGAATTTTATATGGTTGTGAGGTACCTCAGAAATAATAAGACTTAATATTTGTGCTGGTTTTGTTGGTCCATTAAATGCTTAGTTACTTCCTTTGAACATGATTGAGGGGGTTCATTTGCAAATTAATGCTTATTTTTAATGCCAGGTGACAGTATCACCACTGAAATGCATACTTCTGTGGTTTACACTTTCTGTAGAGACAATTTAATTTGCATGTATCGAAAAGAAAATGGTGGCTTTTCATCTCTCAGTGAAGACTGAATAGGTGATGTCTTAACACTGGGGCACTGTTTTGCAAAGAATAACATATATGCTGAAGCATTATCATAGAATTAGACAAACTTTAAAATGAGCAGTGAATGGTTTGAGATGCAGTTAATTTCTGCCACACTTAATATTTGAATGTTATAGTGGATGTCTGCATTAACAGAACACACTAGGGCTTATGTATTGTACTATAGATAAAATAGGGAATAGGCTAAAAAGGGGGACTATGAGTGCTATCCAGTAATTAATTTTTCTTAAGCTTGCTGTAGGATATTCAATACTAAGATGAAAAAGTATAAATGGTAAACAGTACATATTTATCATCTATGCAGTATTGATCATAGATGAAAAGGAAACAAGTAATAATAAGCATTTTAAATAGAAAGTTAAAAATTAATCTTGAAGACTTTGAAATGTGTAATCAGTGTAAATTGGAGGGGAGGAGAAGGAAGGGATTGGGGGAACCGTTGCAGTGTGTTCTACTCCTTCAGCTCTTTATACGGAAGTAGGTATCATGATGGAGAAAATAAAGCAACTGCCTAAATTTGCTGGATTTCAAATCAACTAGTAGCACTTGTGAATTATACAGGGTATTTCTGCAAATCTGTGTGTTGCGTCTGTGCTTTGTTGGAGCAGCAGGCGTATTTGCAAAGCTGTTTGTCACACTGTCATTTTTATTATAATAGGGCTTATATGGAAATATTCCTGTTATGCATCTAAAGAAAAGACAAATGGCAGCATTTATAGAAGGTGGCAGATTGAACTGCAATGTGTGTGTAGGGAGAAGGGGGTTGGTGTTGTCTTTTTTCCCACCCCCAGCCCCCTTACCAAAGAGGGGATTGACATTATTTTGTTTAAATATGGTGCATGTTATGTTGGACTAAGGGGAAGATTAACACAATTGGACCCTTAACCTGTTTAAGGACCCCGGGTCCTGCCCCAGGGTAAACAATGAATATTTTCTTGTTTGCCCAGCGGGTCTTACTGTGTGGAAAAATAGCTGTGAGTCAGTTCTTTTCTTTTCAACCGCTTGTCTTGCACATAAATACATTAAACTTTAAGGGTGTTTTGGAAGAAGTTTGGCCTTTCTAACAAGTCAAAATACTTGGATTTTGTTGTTTTATTTCAGCTGAAGGGCCAGATCCTATTTTGATACCTCTATATTTAAAGAGAACACCCATCAATTTCAAGATTAAAAAAAAAATAAGTGACCTCTTTAGCTGATATAAAGCAACTGCTGATTGCTCTTGTGGACTTGTGCTGTTCATCCTCTGTAGTGAATGTGGTCCTTAGTAATTCAGCTATATACTGTTAATTTTTATGTACATTTGGAATTTAACTTTTGTTGAAGCGTAAGAGGGTAAAACATGAATGAGGAAAGCAAAGATGAGAAAAGTTTTGTTCTGTTTTGTTTCTCAGGGAAAAATGGCTTTCCCTGCTGAACAAATTTAATTTCTCCATCTTCCCTACTCTACGGGGTAGCATATGAAGGGATGCAAAGCTGCACCCAAGTTCCTTGGTGTTGTGATTGGTCTCACCTTCCCCCTGTAGAACCCATGTGGCAATGGATAGATCTTGCTGATTTTTTTTCTCTGCTGTTTGTTCTGGTGATAACCAGTACTTGTCATGGAGGTTGACAAATAGGAAATAGATTATTTTAATGATTTACTAAAGTGCAAACTTAAATTAGAATGCTTCTGAAGACAGATGTAATCTAGATTTAGACAGCATCTGAAAGAAGAGTTGTAAATTATTATTTTTGTAAGCTGTCAAGGTAATGATGCCATGGGTGGTTTTGGAGCATAATGCAGGAAAATGGCTGCCTCCAGTTGTCTTGACTCTCCTTACAGCAGCATGAGCTCTGCCCCAAATCCTCCACTAGTGCCAGTTTGTGCTCCCATTAGTTGAGCCGAGAGCCCTTTGCTTTGAGATGCACCTTGCAGTTCTTGCATCCATGCACAGCTCTGTTAGTGCAAGCTCAGGGTTTTCACTCAGCTTGCAGCATGCTATAGACTTTCATCCTGAGCTGCCTGGCTCATCAAGACCTCTTAAAACAAATATTCACAAGGATGAGACATAAAGCACTGGCATCAGTGCAGTCAGTGGGAAGGGTGCTGTTGTCTGCAGCTGAGCTGAGGTGTGCCTTGCTGGTGGTCATGTAGCAGTTTGGCATCACCTTCTCCTTGTGTGGTGTCCACCTGAGAGATGAGGCTTAGCAAAAGGCATTGTATGAGTCTCTTACCTATCACCTGCTTTCCAATTTAGTTGATAACTGACCAGAACAGGGCTACTGTAGCCTAAAGAAAGAAGAATCTCTGTTGAGCAGTTAGTTCCAAAGCAAGTACGAGGGCTTTGGAACTAGCTCTTCTTGCAAGTCACTCCTGAGGACTTGTGTTTCCACCAGCTTTCAGTAAACCCACTCTTGGCATGCTGTGGTAGTTACCAGTGAAGATGCTAGTGGTGGTGTCTTACGTGTCTGCTGTTGACCGATTACCACATCCAAGTGAGCCAGGAAAGGACCAGACAGAAAACTGGACAAAACCCAGATACTTCTAGTGTGAGTTATGTCCTGCTTTCCCACCACCCTAGTCCCAGTATATTTCCGGTTTTGAGAGCCATTGAAAATGAGCACAGCCTGAGCTGGTGCTGACATGGCAAAGCGTGCTTTTGAATGAGAGGATGGTTTGCAGCTGATTCCAGAAAGATAGCCTCATCTCATCTTCTAGTGGTTCTCTAGCTAGGATGTAGGGTAAAAAAAACCCAAGGCCCAAACAAAACAAACAAACAAAAATCCCAAACCTCCAGGCTCTTTAGAAGTTAGTGGCAGTGCTTTATGACTAACTCTAGGACTGAAGTCTGGATGTGCAGGGGCTTTAGGCACCTCAGTCTATCACAGATGCCAAGCCTGACCTTGGACACATAGATAAGCTTCCCTCCAGCATCACTTTTCTGCTGAAGAATTCGGTAAGGTAGCACACATGGTGTTTATCAACTTGTGAGCCTGTTGTGAGGTCTAATGTTTGTAAAGATGTTATGATCCTTTGGGAAGAGGCACAGCATGCTTCTGGCTGGCACTTCTGCTTCATAACCCCTTTTGTAGGGGTGAGGTGGGAAGCGTGGTTTGAATCTCTGCTTCTTGAAACTTGCTCGCTGTTGGCTCCTTCAAAACATGGGGACAACTTTCTTCGATAAAGGGGTTGATTCCCCAGAGTGTTCGAATGCATTATCCAGCTGTCTGTCAGTATTGGAGCTACTGAAATGGGAAGTGTGCAGGGCTGCATGCAGCGTTCTTCTGGGGAAAGGAAGGGTTTTGTTTCTGTTTTTTTTTCTTGTTTTGTGGTTTTAAGTAGAAGTGATGCCTGCTGGCCAGAGAAGACTGGGAAGCGCTGTATGCTCTATAGCCTGCAAAGGAGGCTTTAACGCTGCTTAGAGCCAGGCAAACCAGAGCATGGATGGGATTTACTGCTGTGAGTGATATCCCGTCTTCCCTCCACAGTGTGCTCAGTGGGAGGGCTTCACATCTGCCTGTGGCTTTTGCCCCTGGACAGCATCACTTGCTGGATTATGGAGGCTGTCATTTATCATCACTGTGTCTGACTGCAAAAGACAGTCCAGCACTCCTGAGAAAGTGGCAGGAGGATTGGGTATGGTTAAGAAACAGCTTGCAGGGTTGGCAGGCATTTTAAGTAGGAAAGTGATTTCAAAGGAAGAAAAAAAGGTTGGGAGGGGAGGGAAAGACCCCCAAAGACCAACAACAACAACTTTACACTTGCATAGAGTGTTGAAATTTGCATGAAGAATGAAAAGTGGTGTATATAAATGAATGTGATTGAGCACAACTGGAGATAGGGTTTATATTAAATAATAAAATAAAGGCACTTATTTTCAGAAAGGTTAGCAGGATTAAGATTCCTTCCAGGAAAAGCCAGTGGGAGGCAAGTAGGGTTTCCTGGGAGCGAAGATGCAGTCTATGTCAGAAAAGGGAACTGGTGGGTTACTTGGATGCTGCATGGGTCTTGCCAGGGCTTCTCGCCACCCATGTGCCAGGGGGCTTATGTCCAGCTGCACAACATATGGCTTGTTTGAGGGATGCAGAGATGGAATAGTTGTGGGATTAATGGCACGTTTGCAATCTAAAAACTAACAAGTCCTGGTACTTGCTAGTTCAGTTCTACTCCCATTAAAGTCTTTGGTTTCATCAGGTACAACTACTACACTGAAAAAAGCCACCTCGCAGTGGATAAACTGTACAGGCTCACCATTAGCATTTCTTAGAGTATTGAGTATTCTTGTACCTGTTCATACTGAGAGCTGTGGTGCCCTGTACTGCTTCTTTATTCTAGGGCTTGTTTTCTATTCACGCAATGTCAATACTCTGGAGACATCCTGTTTCCCCTTCAGGTAATGTTTTCAACAACATTAAAGTGACTGTATAAAGTCCACTTGGCTAGATCTTGAGCAGGGTTGATCAGCTTATACTATAATCCAAGTTTTAGGAAAAAAAAGGTGGGACGCTCCAGGCAAATTCCACAAACCCTTCCACCAAAAACCAGAGTGCAATGGGGTATCTAACAGGGTGCAGCCTGTTGTATGGGCAAGTGCCTCAGGAAAGCCTCTGCTGCCAACTGGTACCTGACTGCCCCAGTGATTCATGCAGGGCCTCTAGTCATTACCAGCAGTTGCAGGAAAGCAGGTGCTGACTATGCCACATATGTCCACTGTTCATTAAATCTTCGCAAGGGTTGGCTGAAATGTGTGGCGGCTTGCTGAGCTGGGGTGTGAGTCTCCCCCTGTACTACTCTACCTTCACCACCAAGGTGCCTAAAAAGCCACCAATCTGCTGTTTCATGGGAAGTGTTTGGGGTTCTTCTTGTTGACTGTCAGCTCCTGCCTAGTCACATCGGTGTCAGATAATCCACTGCCCATGTATTTCTCAGTTGCCATTCCAGACTTGATGACTTCCCCTCTTGGCTCACCTTGTTGTTTTCCCCTGGCTGCTGCTGTGCCTGCAGCAGATCTGGGTGTTGTCACAGGCTGGTGTCCTGCTGCAGTGGTGCTGTGAATAACAAATGGCACAAGAATGTTTGTCTTCGATGTGTCCCAGAAAAAGTGCAGATGCAAGTTCAGGCTCCTTAGGAGCCGGGATTTCTGAAAACACATCCCCAATGAGCAGCAATGGCAGCTGCAGCAGTAGGAAGCTTCAGTAGGTATCTCCACCCACACCCCATTTCAAAATAGCAATGAGAACATTTAGCAGTTGGTAGTCTGATGTGTCCTGGGCTATACAGGTTTATTTTTTTCTTTTAAAGCTGGCTTTGCCGGTTGCTCAAGAATCATGAGATCAAAAGTTAAAGGGGTTTTATTTTTCTGTATCTCAAAGGTTAAAGTGTCAATGGTTTCTTTGTGCTGTTTGACGCAGAATGGAGCCATAGCCTGAGAGCACCATAGTTTCCCTTTGGTGGTGCGTGGCTGGTGGATGATAACATATCAAATATGGAGGAATGGCTGAACAAAAGCTCTTTTTTAAAACAAACAGTAAAAAGCCTTATGCCAAACCTCATAGAGGCCATAGCATTGCTGGTTTTTAAAACTGTCTGGTCCTGTTAGGTTAGGGTTGGAAGGCACATTAGATGCATATGCTCTGTCAGGGAAACAGATAAGACCAGGTAAACCCAGCTTGCAAAAATAAACCAGGCTAAGTCAAGCCATTCTTTAACTCTGACTGTCCTGAAACTTGGGGAAAACCCGCCACTCCTGCTACTCCATTAGGTCAGAAAGTGTAATTTTGGTGCCTCAGGAAATGCAGAGGAATAGGGCTACCTGTTGGCTGTAAAGGATGCCTACAGCTCACCTGCTGTTATGGAGCTACCAAAAATGCAGCAGAGTTGTTACAACCTCATGAAAAAGTTGGTGAGAAGAGCGTTGGAAGCTGTGGTGTGTGATTGCCTCTAGGCTTTCGGTAATAGAAAATTGAGGTGGTACAGGATATGTTTTTGACAATCAGAAAAAGGGATGTGGGTTGCCTTGCCAGGTACCTGTTCTCACATTGTCTGTATCTCGCTTTGCATTGCTTGCTTATGTTATAAATAGATCAAATCAGGAATGTGCCTCATTTATACAAAGCTTCAAGAAACACAGTATGTTTCTGGGTGTTGTGTAGCTAACCTACGAGGCTTTTTGTTCTTGTATTTTTTTCTGGAGGGGCCAGGCACTGCATGTGATCTGCAGCATTAACAGGAGCGTAGGTGAGAAACGAAAGGCGAAGGGCTTTTGCGCAGAGCAGCAGGGGAGCAACCTTTCCATGGCTCTCACCCAGACCAAGAGGAGTTTAACCTTACAAACTCTGAGCTGTCAAAAAATTTGAGGGGGTGAAATGGGGAGCACATGGCTTGGCAAATAGGCATTAGGGGTTAATGCTGGCTGGAGCGTTTTGACCCCACAGGCAGATGCCTGGGGCTAATGGGAAGAGGAGACAAACAAGGGGCCTTCCTTCTTGTTTTTCCACTTGTATATCTGTCTGTTTGGGTTTTTTTGTCCTTCCCTTCTCTGCCCTTGAATTCCAGGATTGATAATTCAGTCTACACCCATGCTCTGTTACAGGGGCGGCTGTGCCGTCTCCCATGACTGATTGAGCAGGGTGAGGCCGTTCATCTGCAGGCAGCATCCCAACGGGAGCAAGAAGAACTGGGCTGCGGGGCACTGAGGCATTGCAGCCCAGGGACTCCCCATGCTGTGGGAAACACAGCTCTGCATGCAGCCCCTCCTTCCCTTAAAAATAAACCCATGGGGGATTCAAAAAAAGGTGAAACCCAGCATAATAATTTTAGAGGATGTTTTATTGTGAAGACATCATCTCTGTGCCAGTAGGACAATGTGAGAAAGAGCGTGTTCTGTAAGGACGACAGGGTGTGGCTCAAGCATCAGTAACAAATGCTGGAAGAAAAAATACTCTTTGTTCTGCAGTCAGGTGGGTTGACAACCATTCTCACCCATCCCTGGCATGCATAACACCCAACCTAATTAAAAGATTGGGGAAGGCTTGACATACTGAACTGCTGCAAATGCAGATTCAGGCTAGAATCTGCTGTCTTATTTATTTATTTATTCCTTTTTTAAGAATGACATTCCAAAGCTCAGTGGTATAAAAATCAGCATATTTGTGTTCCATGCAGCTGCATTGTTTTAACATCAATGTTTTGTGTGTTTAATGCTTCAACTGGTGAGAGCTCTGTAGCACTAAAATTTATACTGGCCTACATGTGACTAGAATTAGACCAAAGTGCGCATTAAAGTGTATTAAAAATGTGTACATCCATATAAGCGTGTCATAATGACAGTCTTGCTAATTGGAAAATAATTTCAAAGTCATTCCTTTTAAACTACCCTTGTTTGTCTGGCAGGTTTAATAAAAGGGAAATAAAAATATATTCACAGTTGCTTTTAGATTGCTACAGGCTAAAGCAGTGTCTAGATCTTAGAAAAAACTGATTAGCCTCATTTTTTATGCTTTGTTCATTCTGCTGTAAGTTGGTTTAAGCGACTAAAACGTTACTGTCTTTTCTTCCCCCTCAAGCCTCGGAACTAAAACTTGGTCTCATTGCAGTTGCTGGCAAGAAGTGAAATCCTTGCATAAGTGAAATACTATGTACTTGTTTGTAGACAAGCAAGTAGGAACGGATGTATAAAGCAACAAAAAGAGGGATATGACCATTATACATCTTCTTTCTTTCCATTTTAAGTAAATTCTTTAAAGTTCCAGGGTCAGGAATTTGGAAGGCTGCCTGTTTTGTGTGTCTGTTTAAATATGTCTGTGTGCATAAATTGTTATCTTCTAAAAATGTCTTCTTTTGTGGGGAGCAAGAGAAATCTACTTGCAAATTTACATCTTTTGACATTTCCTTGCAACTGCGTGCTGGTGTATGTACTGCTAGAGGCCAGCCCATCATTTCTCGGTAAAAAGAACCTTTCAGCTCGGTTACCTCCTGTAGAGAGCTAATTTTCCAGCAGTCAGGCTTGATCTGGATAAATAATTAGCGCAAGAGAGAGAGAGATGAAGATGATCACATCAGCACTGTCTGTAATTCAGTTAATGCAGCCAGACCCTGTGATTTTGTGTCTGCAGCGTACTTGCGTGGTCTCAAAAGCCGCAGAGGCAAGCAAGCAACAAAGCCAATCGGTTTCATTTGTCTTGGAAGAATTAGCGGCACTTTTCATTCATTTGTGGAAAGCCAGCAAACAGCTGCAGCATGCATCTGCAGCACAAGAAGGTGATTCTTGACACGTTTGCTCTTCCCACCCCACCGCCCTCCATATGCAAAAATTTCATCTTGCAATTAATGGATGGGTATCGCCATCTTTAAGGACAGCACTTGTTTTCTTTGTAGTTTGAGATGTTGCAGTGGTTTTATGTTGAAGTTAAAATTGGTGTCTTGTGCAGCGGGGTGAAAGCCAGCTAGGTGATGCTGACCATTTCAGCATTTCTTGATCGATTTATTTTAAAGCTGGTCAGAATTACCTGATAGCAATACTAAACTGCTCAGGAAGTGTGCCTGGTTCTTTGAGCAAGCAGTAGCATTTCACATGACTCTTAATTGTATCTCTTCCACTGATGTTAAAGCAAACTACATTCTCATACAGTCTTTGAGGATGTTTGTTACTGGTGCGTATTTGTTCCTCCTGCATACAGTGTTATAAAGGGGTTAAAATACATCTTTGGTTCACTTTATTCCCAGTGGTAGCTCAGTTCTGTTTATACATGGATCAGATTAAAATAGGTCAATATCTTCTGTGGAAGGTCTTTTGACACTTTGGTGCATGACTGCAGTATACCTGCCTTGAGGATGAATGGACCCGGAGGAAATCCACGCATTAACAAAAACACAGCCTCGGGATACTTCAGGATCACATTCCTTTATTCATCATCTAAATCAAAGGCTTGACAGGGGATACTTTGTCATTGAGTCAGTCTAAATAATACTTTTTGAGGTGACAGATAACTTCTGCTGAAGAAATAAACCCATGTATTTAGACAGTCAAGAAACATCAGAATGGTGTGGTTTTATTCTGTTCTTTACACCGAATCATTTGCCTAAAAATATGTATGTATATGGTCTAGCTGAAATGTTTCAGAACCTTATTAAAAAGAAAATTGTGTATTCAGGAATTGCCTTATGTCAGGAAGTCTTTGTCTGCCTGTTTGCTTTATTGCAGTTGTTTACTGCCTTGAATCGATTTTGTCTACCAAATCAGTATATTGAAGATGGCTGGGGAAGGCAGGGTGGAGGGAGGGTGCAGCTCTGCAGTTAGCAGGACCAAAAAGCTTCATTTCTGCGTCACAGTGTGTAGGGGGTTTTTTTTGCCCTTTTAAAAAATAAATTAATTAATTAAAAACCCTTGGAATTTCTATATTATAAAGAGGAAGAGGCTTCTTTTCGATATTATGGCGCCATTAACATCTATTAATAATGCAGACAGGGTAAGTAGCTAGAGTTGGAGCTCCCTGGGGGCCTCATAAAACAGATGTGCACTATATCTTCCTGGATTTGATAGCTGCTGGGGTCGAGGGGGTCGCTGTGGTTCCCGTTTATTTCCTCTGGCAGCGGTTTTCTAATTTAAGCACCTCTGTCTCCTGGCTACAGTTGCCTGCTGCGATGTGGAGGGGGTGTTCGCGCATTGTCATGCCTGCTGCCAGAAAAAGGGGGCACAAGCAGAGTGGCCCTGCCTTGGTGCTGCCTGCCAGCTCGTTCACTCTCTGTGCTGTCTTCAGATGCCTCTTCTGTTCAAGGTGGTGGAACCGGGCTCTTTTGTTGGGTTTATTTTGCAAAAGATATCAAGGTAAGCTTTTCTTCCTCTTTGCAGATGCAGATGCATTTTTGCATGGGAAGAAAGAAATATTACAGCAGGTAGTGTATCGCTTGAGGTGATGTCTAGCCCTTGGTGGGAAATGTAGTTGCCATATTCTCTTTCTCAAGATTGCACTCGTCTGTATTAAGGCAATGTATTCACAGTTCTGCCTCTGAATAGATAGCACTGCATGTTCCTTCTGTAGCTGTCTGCGTTAAACTCTGAGAAGGTGGGGTATACCAGAAGGACTTAATGTGTTTCATTTTTTAATGCTATTTCTTTAATTGCAGATTATTCTGCATAAGTAGTGATAAAATACTAGTGTATGGCAAAATGTCTTTACAGTCAGTACTATATTGGATGTATTCACATCATACAGGTTACGATTGCCTTCAGTCAAATGAGATGTGAACATGTGTCCTTGTGTGCACTTGCACTGCAATATAGTCTTGCTGTATGCATTTAAATGTAGAGGTATGCACTTTTGCTAGCTTGTCACAGATGTGAGGGGGGGGAAATATCCTGGTAGCAGGTCCAGATCCTTTTCAGCTGCTTCCACCAGCTGCATATTACAGTTAAAAGTTCAGAAATGTGCAGAAAGGTAATGTAACTACTTGGAAAGGACAGAACAGTTACTACTTCACCTCTTTTATTCTTCCACCAGTATGCGTGCAAATGACCATTAATCTCTTGCAGTGAGGAGTACTGTGTTATATAGGGAAGCATAATTTTCTGCTGTATATCCTGCAGTAATTTCTTCAGCTGACAATCAGGTTGCTTCTATCATTTCAGAAAGATAAAGATACATCTGGTAGAAAGAAACAACAGAGGCGTGGGGAGGGTTTTTTTTTGGAAGCACTGCATAAGCCAGTCCATGGGATTTCAGCAGGCAACCCTCAGAATAGTCTGAATGGGCCTTACTCTTCCCCCAGATGCATTGAAAACTTAAAATTTGCCTCTGGCTTGTCACACGTTTAAAGCCCCTTGCTGTCTGCTTTCTTCCCGTATACTGAGACACTGTGTATTAGCTTGTCTGTCCTTGTGGATGCACACTGACGTAGCGGGTGCTTCACTTAAGTGTCCAAATACAAAAGACAGAAATTAAATAATTAAAAAAAAATGTATATGAAACTTGAAGAGAAATGACTTAAGAGCAAAAACTACTGTTTTATATAAGACTTAAGGTTTTTTCCCTCTTATTAGATCTAGGCTATATTGCGGATAGCTATTGTTTTTTGGTTTTAATATATTGACTGTTCCTGTTATCTTTCTGATAGAATTCCAGTCTTTTACTAATATCAGTCAGTCTTCAAATAAAAATGTGCAGATTTTACAAAATTTAAATTACATTTTTAAGATTTAGATTTTACAATTCAAATTAAATAATTAAATGTGTGTAACTTTAAAATTAACACACCTGCAAATAACTTTAAGTTAGAGCCATTTTTTCTTGGGAAAACTTGCTGTCTGTTGCTTCTGGTAATTTTGTTTGCTGAGTAATGCAGAAGATTTGCCCTCTTATTGCAGAAGAGGTCAATAAGGCTCATAACTGACCGATTTGAAAGAACAATAAAACACTGTCTGGTTTTAATCAGGGACTTGAGTTAATGTTTTTTATTGATGTTTTGCTAACTTATAGTCTGTTTGGTAAATTCTGTTACATGTTCATGCAATATTTCTATCATTCAGCCCTTTTTTTGTGAAATCAGTGTGTGAAGCTATGGCTGCTGTTAGTGCTTAATGATTCGTTTTTTCCTGGCTCCATAAAATAATCGCTTCGGAATTAATTGAAGACCTAAGCATTAACCAGCATACGGAGGAAATTGTAGAACTGAGTTGTATGGTTTGTACTTTACCTATTTTTTGTTAAAACCAACAAACCTAAGCCACTTTTTTTTTTTTGTGGTTTCACTCACTTATCTGGGCCCTTTTTGGATTATCAGTGGCGAATTCCACATCCAAAATGCAGTTCAGATGCATAACATTTGGTGGTTTAATATTTAATGACTGATTATGATTGAGATTATATATATTCTTCTTTGCCCTGGTAAGAGTTTCTCTGTGAAACGAAGACAGGCTATGTGGATTTTGTGGTGTTTGTGTGCATTTTAGTGTACATTTTCCCATAAGGGGAAAATACACATGCAGGTATAATACAGTAACAGGATACAATAACAGGAAACAGTAATTTTAATGATTTTTATACTATGCTTGTCCTCTGGATAATCAGCATTTTTTTAATTTATTTTTTTCTTTCTTTAATTAGAATAATAAACCAAGCTAGAAGCAAAATTGTCCACTTAGGGAACTTCGCTGAATATAAAAATACATTGCTAGAAGTCAGGCTTCCAGCCTTCCCATTCTTTGGGAAACAAAGGAAAAATCCTCTTTCCTTTGTTAATGATATTTATCATCTTTAACTCATTAGTTGCTGAAAGTAAAGTTGAAATGATGGAGGGATTAGAGATGATTCATTGATAAAATTCACATAGATTATTTGAGGAACGCCTCTGTGCAGATAAATAAGGAAATTGAGGAATGCCTGTGTTTTACAGATAAAATACACACAAAAATGCATAAGCAGTAGGCATTGCTCCTTCTTAATGCTCCTTAAAGAACACTGAATTTTTATCCTGTGTTTGATATGTTTAATGCCTTTTAAATAAAGAACAATTGCAGGATTCCTTTTCATCTGAACTTTGGGTGCACCCTTGTGTAAAATGGAAATGCTTTGTGAGGCATCCATGAGAAGGTAATATGGGGCTGCTTTATATGGCAAGCTGTGATTTGGCCTTTTCTGAAAATATATCATTGTCATTTTGTCTGAGCAGTCTTAATTTTGAAAAGGTAACCTTTTTTAAGTGACAGTCTGTAGAACAGGATCAGTTATGGGTATATAAAAATATATAGAGAGATATACAGATATTTTTCTTTTTAAATTATCTCCTTTTTATTTGCATGTTGAGGGAGGCAGTATGTCCAAAATGCAAGGTATATACTTTTCCTTTAGCCAGGAGTAGCACTTTTGCATGATGCATACTCTTTGCTTTTTCCAAATCCAGTGTGTTTTTCTGATTGAATTTTAAAGCACAGTGTTTCAGTGGGTGCTTCAATATGTTGCATTTTGCTTACATGGGATTTACAAACCTACAAATAATTAACACTTTTTGTTTATTCCTATTAAATCATACATGCATCTTCCTTGAACTTTATGCTAAGAGGAAAAAAATTCTTCCTTCCAGTGACTGTCCCGCTTTTGTGCGAGATATTGCAAACCTCTAACCGGGATCCTTGCTGTGTAGCTGCTTATGATAACCTTCAGCATGTTGATGTGAGGGGAGGAGCAGAAGTCTTAACAGCTCACACTCCAGACACCCACGCTGATTGCAATAGAGGAAACTCTGTACAGCAGCAAAACAGAATAGTAAATAGAGGGTAAGGAATTGTGAAAATGTGGCAAGTTATAATTATGAAGAGGACGCAATTTGAGCTGAATACTTCTTTGCATGTGACACAAGTGAGATTATTTGCAGAGGGGAAATCCTCAAATTTATGTACTGCATTTATTTTTTACAAATGTTTGTTTCTGTGTTTCCTAATTTCTGAATGACCTCAAAAGGAGGGCATTCTTCTCCGGCTTCATACTCTTGAAAGTCAGGTCCGAGTACAAAAAGATGCAGCATTGGTAGCGAGAGCTGAAGAGCAGCTGTGATTCTCGGAGAATGTAATTTTCCCCATTTTTCTCTTTTGTTCAAGTCAGATACACACAATCATACATACATTTCTGTGTGGCTTTGTACATGGCAGCATGACTGTGAATGCACCTCGGCATCTGCAGGGATTCAACATGCAGGTACCAAGGATGTGCAGGGACAGTGCTTCCAGTACCCTTTTTGAGTTTCCACATGCGGGAATTTGTATTGGTTCTCCCAGAATCTTCCATCAGGGAGGAGATCATTTGGATTGCAGAAGGATATAGATTAGTTATTTATTGAGTGTTCCTGGAAACACAGGAGGCTACATTTGTGTACAGAATAGGGGACAACTACTAGTTTGTGCTATAAACCACATGTAGCTTATAAATGTGTGCATGATGAATGTCTGCATTATGCACCCTTTTCCACTTTATCCATGGGCAACCCCCATTCATTTGTCTCCCTGAGGACTGCTGCAAATATTCCAAACACCCAGCCCTTTTAAAATAAAATAAAACCTGCTGATGTAGTGGGGTTTTTCTTTCTTCTTGCTGAATGGTGAATTTCCCCCTTCATAGATCTTGGCTCTTTCTTGCTTATAAGAGGTATGGAAGTGGTTGGCATGTTGTAAGCAGACTGACCTGAAGGATGGGGAGACAAGGGCCCCAATGCTGGCTGTGGGGCACAACCTCTACCAGAGAGATGAGTGCTGGGCTGTGTGTGGAAGGGGCTGGGGACTGTGCTTTGGGTAGAGCCCCTCGTCTCCATCCTTTTCAAGGCCCCTGCTCTTGGTATTCTAATGGGAGGGGGAGTGCTGCCTTTTGGGGTTGAAGGAGTTAAGACAATGTGTCTTTGTACCAAGTTGCCTTGCATGTGTGCATTTACTAAATTGCGTTTTGTTACAAGGTAAAGTCACTCTGCTAACATTGTAGCTGCTTTGCTCTGACCTTCCCTCAAGGGCACCTGTTATCCCAAAGGTACGGTTTTCTTCCATGAGGAAGTAACATCGCTGTCCCTCCCTCCTGTCTATTATATGCCCCAGCACCTAATTTCTGTGAGAAACAACTTACCTTTGTGTGTTTAGGCCATGAACCCCAGATAGGGAGATTAAACTACTGTGCATGACAGTTGTGTATGTGAAACTCTTCATTAGCCTCTGTACTAAAGAAAGGAGAAAATAGGTGTCACAGAGCAGTTTCTGCCCAGTTTTGTTTCTGCAGCAGATGAGTAGGAGTGTTCAGATACCTCAAATACTTTCTGCAGCGGCAGTATGCAGGTTTTCAGGCAAGTCTCATGTTCAGTGCTAGATGAACAGGGACTGCAGGGGGACCTGGTTGCATGGCTGAACAGCCAGGAACTGGGATAACTCTCAAGTGAAGGTGCTGTCTCCAGGCCTGAGCATCTCCGTGCCTCTGCATTGCTTTGTCTGTGACCCTTTGCTACCTCTGAAATCAGCCTGATCCTTTGTGAGACCATGTGAGACCATGGCCCCAGCGAAGAGGCTGGAAGTACTCGGTGCACGGTTAAAGACATCTTGCATTTGTGTTGAGTCACTGCCAAAAGCAGTGCTAAAAGCCCACTGTGTCTGGCAAGGTGACACATCGTTTTCTGCTTGAGCAGCAGAGGCGCTTTTTCTCAACATCTTGCTAGTTCCTTGCTCTGTTAGAGCTGAACTTTGAACCATTTGAAATTCATAAAACATCTAGGAATATGCAGATTTTCATATCAAAAGTCAAATCCAAGAGCCTAGTAAATACTACAAGTACTCTATAATAGGCTTGATTAGGCTAATATTAACTCCAAGTGACACTTCAGTGACATCAACTGTGACAACGGAAGTCACATTTCTGAATTGCCTTATTTTTAGGGAGAATGTTGATCATGGCTTTTTGAATTGCCGCTGTGGCATAATGCTCATAGACCAATATACTTCTGGCAAGCATGACATGTCCCTTCTCTCTGGTTGCAGGGGAGTGCTGGTCAGACTTGCTGCTGCTCTGACAGTATGCAGTGATGGCATTTCTGGCCACAGAGACCCATGGATTTCTGTTAACTTGTTCAGAATTAGATTTCTTGAGAAATAGTTCTTGACTAGATATCAGTGTGTTTACCAAGGCAAGGACGAATAAGACTGCCAATGTTAATGGTTGACCTATGAAGCAGTGGCTTTAGTGGTCTGAGCACATGATAAAAGAGCATCAACAATGCAGCATTTTTCTGTGTTCTCCTTGGTGGTGAACTAGGTGTTTTGATTCTGGTGTAGCTTTCAAAGGGTGACAGCTTCAAGTACTTGGCATGCAGTTCTTGTCACTGTCTGTATCCCTGGTACCATGTAATTCTCTGTCTCCCAGGCTGGTACCAGATACAGATCTTCTCTGCAAAGTACTATGCAAGCATGTGCTAAGCCCTGCTTTAGATCTTGAAGTTAGTGTCAGTAGCATAGGCCAGTACTATTCTTTGAGCATGTGTTCTGGACAGGCTTCATTCTGAACAGTCTATAAAAGCAATCTTTAAAAGTGTCCCTGCACCAAGAACCAGTGACTGTAGGCAATCTTTTCATTGAGGGAAAATTGCATAGTTTTGGTGAAACTTGTTCTCTTTTAATGATTTTTTCACCTATGCTTATAGTCATATAGAAGAAGATAGATGGAGAATAATTCCAATCATCAAAGAGATGGTTTAACTGACTTCTCATCTTGGTAGATCGCCATGATTGGAGTACCATTTCCCAAAAGACTGCAGAATTTCTGGTTTGTTTGCAGTGTAGGAAGTGCAACATGGATTGTAGCTAAGCAGATGGGGTACAGTCATTGTCTCTTCTGATTGACTAGAAATAACCACATCTGCTATTTTATTATTCTTTTCTCTTCACCTGCTGAGTTATCTTTGAAGGCCCTGGAAATACAGGCTTGTCCTTTGTCAGTCTGTTCCCTGGGCAATGTTCAGAGCCCATGGTCAGTTTGGCTGATAAATTCTGCTGTAATATATATCGTAAGCCTGGGTAGGAACCTAATTAAATTGTCCTGTGCTTCCCTTTTGCTACCCATCTTTCAGTCATTGATTGGTCTTTTATCTGGTATCTTCTGTGTATCTTCAAGGAGCGCAGCTGTCTGCATAGAACCTGTACTGCCTTCTTCCAGTGTTCCCAGCCATACATGCAATAATTTAGGTTCGTATCCAGATCTTAAATATACTTTCTTGCTTGATGTTTTTTACACAGAAAAGAACATTTACACACTAATTATTCTTCCTATAAAATCCTGCTGTATTTCCTTTCCAGAAAGCTCACTGAAATTAAGCCTGTGATAAGTCTGTCGCTCCTAAAAATCAGAGATTCTTGTCTGTCATTCTCATGATTACATGAGATGAGATACTTACTACATGTTTGATATAATACAATTACTTGGTTTTGAAAATGGGGCTTTTTTGTACTTTATGGATTTTGTGATCTTAAATTCTGGC
The DNA here is from genome assembly GCA_009867235.2 of Psittacus erithacus. NCBI lineage: Eukaryota > Metazoa > Chordata > Aves > Psittaciformes > Psittacidae > Psittacus > Psittacus erithacus. The sequence goes on from WYDI02002110.1 coordinate 33,036, forward strand.
ATTGAATGTTGCCTGCTTCACTCCCATTGCTGATGGCAAAGTGGTGTATTCATAATTTAATATTTTCTATATAAACATTACAAGGTCTCTTTATCCTTAATGCTTTGGATATGAAAGGGCTAAATCTCGTGTGATTAACCAGGGTGGTGTGTCTTGTTGCATGCCTATCCAATGACACTACCTACGTTCATCTAATATGTTACAGCTCTGACGCTAATTATCCAAGATTAATAGTCACATTTAGTCTACTTGCATGTGATGCAGAGTCTGTTCACTGTTGTCGTGTGATCTTCCGGAAGACCACTTACTATGATAACTTTGTAATTGAAAAATTGTTTAATGGTTACGCCCAGGTGCAGAGGAACAAACCACCAATTCTGTGCATCCTACTTACTGGAAATATTTTTCTTCCCTTATCAGTGAATTTTCATGTTCTAATGTAAGACTTCTCTCCAGATTCCACCACAGAATTGTGATGCTATCTTGTACATGTTTATAGCAACCCAGATTATCTCTGTTTTGGTGAATCTGGCTTGCTTTCAGCTTGGCTAAAAGCTGTTTGCTGTAAAGCTTGGAACATCATTACAGCTGGAAGGTTTGTTATCTGATAATGCCTGGAAAATTGTTTGCTATCCTGAAGTCAAGGGAATGTAGTTCAATGCAAGAAGAACCAAGGACAGCAAGTTTTTCAGCATGGTTTAACGTTGTAGTGGATCAGCAACCTTTATTTTAGTTGTATGTTGTTAGGTAGATACAGTATGTTCATCACTTGAGCATGCTGCTCTGTTTCTGTGTGTTCCTAGCAAAGCTCGTTAGGTAACCGCAAAGTTCATGTGTGAAATTGCCTGAGAGATCAGAGTGCCTATCAGTGATCACCAACCCACAAGAAGGCGCTTCTGAATTTTGAAGAAGTTTTTTGGGTTCCTGTTTTCAGGACTGACTTGTTTGGATAATGGAAGGCTGCTGTTGGCTGAGTGACTGAGAGCTGTAAACCCTGTACTTCATGCCTCTGTTACCCAATTAAGAAATCTGTTTTCAGCACTACTACCAAGGATCCTGCTTAATTGTGTGGGGTTTTTTTAAATATCTGTAAAATGAAGAAAGATAGGTCTGTCTATCTTTAAACTGACATGAAAAAGAGAGGGAGAGCATGTGGAATAACAGTCACCTGGACTGGAGCATCTGCTAGGTGTTTAAATGAAGTGCTTTTCTGGTTATTTCCATTGATCCAGGTTCACAGAAGTTTTTCTGTTCTAGCTCTGTAGGTCTGTAAAACCTCTGACCTTGCAGATGATCTCATTAATGTATCTGGTCAGTTGTCCTGGTTTTGCTTGTATCTGAGAAAATCCTGTAGGAAACAGCGGTAGAGCTGGGCTCTGGTCATGCCCTAATACTTCTCTTGCCGAATAAAGCAAACCCTTAATTACAAACTCAGCCACATTAAAAAAAAAATCATTGAGGGCTGACATTTGTGCATGAATTAAATGCGTGATGTGTTTGTTGTGAAGGCATGAGGTTGTAATTAGGGTTTGATATGATACTGTAAAAGGAGATTAATGTATAGTGTATTTCCTAATCAGCGGGAAGCAGGAACCTGTAACAGCATGGTGCCAGTCCCTGTCCCCAGATGTGTGCTGTGCCGGCATAGGCTTGAGAAGCCCATCTAAAGGGTCTCCATTAAAGAGTTTTAGAATACTGGAGAGGTAGAGGTTGGTAATGTAGGAATCAGGAGTGCTTTTTGAGCTTAATTTCAGGATTTCCTGATTTGCTAAAGTGACAAAAGTGCTATCTGATTGACCATGACCTTGGTACTTCAGCGGGGCTTTGTGGGAGTAGCTGGCACTCCTTCAGAGAAGACCCCAGGGCTGCTGGTGGTGGCCCTGTTCTCCAGGCTGTGAGTCAGTGATGAGAGGTGGCAGCAGCAAGGTGGTCCAGCCAGCTGTTGTGCCAGTTGAGCACCCTGCAGTGCTTGTGTTAAACATCAGGGAGCTATATGGAGGCATGACCAGGCAACTTCTAGTGAAGTCCCTCTGTCTTTTTATCTTCAGGAATCTGCTGTGGTTCCCAAGCTTTGCCCTGCTGCAGAGCTCACACACACAAATTCCTGTTTCAGCCCCCAACTGTCACCAGCCAATTTTCCAAAGCAATTTGCTCATACAGCCGTCTTCCCCTTCCCACACCTACGCACAAGTCTTTTGTTGTTTTCCTCTTGCTGCTTTCTCCCAGCTTCTCCCTATATGAAGTGAGCCGCACAGCGAAGGTGGTTGTGAAATCTTTTGCATGCAGGCAAGGCTGATGTTTTCTACATCTGTCCTCTGTTGACTCAAAATGATATTTTTAACTTCAGCTGCAAGTCTTGTTTTTTATGTCTGACACAATGCATGGGCCAGGCCCAGCCCTCTGTGTACACTCTCTGCTATTCTTTCTCTCCCTAGACGGGAAGCCCTCATTTCCCCATCTTGTTGACATAATTTCAGGATGCTTTAAAGCCACCCATGTGCATAAGTGGTTTGCTGAGCCATGCATAATGTGGTCACTTCAATGCTTCTGGAATGCCTAGGTATCGTGTGAAGATAATGACCCATGTAAATGCATTTTGTAGCAAGAGTCTTCTATAGATGGTGCACGCGTAGGTTGCCTTAAGCATTGCAACTGCTTTTGTGTTTTGTTCCTCTCTCTACTTGCTCAGCTTTAGATCCCTTTTTTCAGCCTTGTATTTTTTAAAAAAAGCTTTTCTTTTTGTTAACTGCATTAGAGATATTAATTGTGCTCATGGAAAGCCACAGTTAGCTGCATATGTACCAAAAGCCACTATGCTCCACATCTAGAGGAAAATTGCAGATTGTTTTCTTTAATGATTTCAGTGGTTGCTTGCTGCTCAGTGCAGAAGTAAGTAGGACTGTGTTTCAAATGATTTCTACATTCCATTGGGTTTTTTTGTTTGAACAAAAGTGTCAGGTTTTTCACATATGGTTCATCCTGGGTCTGCAGCCCTCCAGAGAAGTTGTTCTGTTTATTCTTTATAGAAATAAAGTATAGATTTGAAAAACCATTAATTAAAATCAGCTCAAAAATACGTTGTTCTTTCTTTCTCAGTGAGACAATTGAGATAATTGACAATTTTAGGTGCTGGTTGTTAAGCGGTGGGACTTCCTTTTCCTGTATGTATGTATGAAGGCATGGCTTGTCTTTGATGTGCCAGGACATCATGATCGGAGTCCTTCCCATGGCCCTCAGTCCCCTTACTTCACGTCACCCTTCCTCCTGCTGCACAGCCCTATCATTTCCTCCTGATACTGTGAATCTTGCCCTTGGGTTGCCTGAAGCTGGAGAGCAATTGCCACAGTTAGTGAGCATAAAAAGTAATATTGCCCTCACTGTGGCCACGTGAAGACTGCAGTCATGAGTCAGGAAGCAGATTGGATGTTTGGACTGGAAATGAATCAGATCTTTGTTTAGTGGGGAGTTAGATATCACCAGCTGTGTTCTGCTAGGCCTTCTTTGACAGTTAATGTGAGGTAGACCGATCTCAAGCACATTTACAGTGTTGTTTTATGCTCCATATTGAGCTCCTACAAATCCTGTCTTGACTTGTGTCTTCAACCCTATTTATTCATGGAGGCTGAAAGTTACCACTGTATCTGTCTGCATATCACACATCTTAGGTGTTAAATAGAAACACATTAGGTACAAGGCATGCTGATGGGCCATTAGATGTCATTGGTCTGGAAGTGCTTCATTTGAAGCATATTGCAAAAGATCCCCAAAACCATACCAGTTCTTGGTTGGGAAATTTATACCTTCTGTGACCTTATGTGGCAGCAAGAGAGTTCAATGACTTCATATTTGTATGTTTGAGGAAAAACTGGAGATTAAGGTGAATTTTAAAGTAATCTCCAGAAGATATTTTCTCAGTTAAAAACAAAAGAAAGCAAGTTCTAATTTTTGATCCATATAATCTTGCCTTCATTATGAAACAACATAGGCCACAAACTAATGCTTTCGTAAATGTTTAAATAAAAATAAAACATTATTAGCACAGATATGGTCAGAAATATGAGCAATAACTCAATTTAGAAGACTACATTAACATTATTAATGAAAATACTGAAGACAGACTGCTGACAATACTGCTCCATGTACAGCATAGTAGCGAAACAAGGAATAAGGCTTGTATTCTGAGATCATCTTTATGCTGCAAAGCCAGGATACATCCATCATGTCACTAAATGTCATTTATAATCCACTGTAGAATAAACTCCTGAGTTAACATTTTTGCAGGCTGCCAGAAGAAGCAAGAAAGCTTTTTAACACTGTGATTTCAAAACATTCATAATTTGGGGTAAACATAAACATACTATTAGACCATCCCTATCAGAGTCTGTGAATGAAGAGGATGCACCTCAAGAGAGTCTCTGTTACACAGCAAATTATTAAGTTTTCAGGAGAGTAAACAGGTAAGTTTTTCTCATAGACACACAGCCACAAAGGCATTCTTTCTGGGGCTGGAGTGGCACTGGCACAAAATCAGTGTGTAAATCACACTGAACATCACGTTACCTCTAGTTATTATATGTATTCTAACTTCCAAGTAATCTCTGCTCCAGAGCCTTCAAATACTGCCTCACCTAGTCAAGCAAGACCTTTTTTTAATGACTCAGCACATTCACATATGTAAAAGGGGAGCTGTAGCAGGGTTTTGTGGTTCCCAAGAAGGTAGTTTTTCCTTTTACCAGCTCACTATCAAAGCAGGAACATAGAGCTGGTGAAATTCTTAAAGCTTCCTGCCTGGCAAACCTCACTGCATTTGTTCTGGTGCAGCAGTGTCAAGGTTTTAGGGAAATAATTTCTTTCTGGAAATAAATGTAGCCCTGGAAAAAGATGCCTGCCAGAGAGCTGTGGCAGGATTTTGATATCTTCCTCTGCCAAGGGGACAGGGAAGCCATACCAGCTGCTTCCAGTCTGTCATGTTTTAAAGAGAATGAAGGGACAAGGATTTAATCTCAAAACAACCCGTCTTTTTCCTTTCTGCCAAGGTTGCCAGTGGTTTTAGGGGCAGGGTTACACATCCCCTGCAAGTGCAGTAGTCATCCTGCTGTATATGATGGGTCACAGTTGCCGTGTATTGGTGACTTGGTTTTTGGGTTCTGCCTTTCTAGGTAAAAGGTAAACTTTCTAAGTTGTCATCACATTTTTTTTTTTTCCCTTTGCCAGTTCTGTAGGACACTTCTTAAGGCAATCTGTGTCAAAAGCAATAGCTATTTGTCTTGTTCCAGTTTATTTATTATATTGTACCATGCTGTATTTATATCATCAAACATAACCCTCCAGTCCAATTCTGTGGGTTCAGAACAGAATTCTGTCTCCTTTTAGATTTGTTGCTAATTCCTTCAGTGAGCAAGTAAGATTGTGAAATTCATGGTAGATGTTATTGATGATCATTTGAAGCAAAACTTAAAATACTTGCTTTCAGAAGACTTTTGGGACCCTTGTAAGACACATGGTAATTTGTTCAGAGGTGCAAAAAAGTTATTCAAATTATTGATATGTGATAAGTACTTTAGTGGTGAATTTCCATCTGATTTCATCATATCCATAGCAGTTTCCACATATCACTTGCAAAAGGACAAGCCCTGAAGTTAAATGATGTATACAGAGAGGTGTTTGCAAGTTCTGTCAACAGTACAGATGCTTGTACCTGATACCTTTGTTTGACCATGTAGTTTAGCCCTTGCAGTGGCTGTGGACTTCCTCCCACAAACCAGAGGTGGGAAATGAACAGGATCTCATAGTAATGAGCTTAACTGAGCAAGTAAAGACTCACAAGTGCAAAAAGCCTTGTGCACTGGGCAGTGTTTGCATTACAGACAGAATATCTTCATGGGTTCAATCTTTATACTAGTTAAGGAAACAGATCTTTTTCATGAAGCAGATTTGGAATCTATTTCTGCTTCTGTTAAAGTCAATAGGGATTTTTTCAGTTGAGTGTGGGGCTGTGTCAGAAGAGATGAATGTGATGCAAAAGGGAGTGCTTGGATTTACCGGAATTAAAACTCCTGAAATTATAATTATCCCTGTTGATGCAATGTTAAAACACAAGCAACAATTTCTCTGAATTGTTAGAACTATTGAAGAAAACCCATGACAATGCAAAAGTTAGCTACAAGCATGCTACCTGGCTTTTTTGTAATATGCATTAGGGTTCTAAGTTTTTTAAACAGTATTAAATTTGAGTTGAAATACTACTCTGAAATAGGACAGATATTTGAAATGCGTTTCACTTTACTTACATGCCACTGAGCTAGGATTCAGCAATGTTGTTGCTTAGGTCAGCACCTGGGCATGTGGCCCCATGTTACCTAGTTGTGACATTATTTTTCAGTTGCAAAAGAAATACTGAATCTGAAATGGAGGAGGAGGTGGAAGGGACTGCAGGTTCTACTTATAATTGGGAATTTTTATTTTCATTAAAAAAATGGCTTAGAAGAAGCTTCTTCGTTTACCTTTCTGTATAAGTGGATGTATTCTCATTGTCTGTTGTTAAAAGGAATATTTTTAACAGTGATGGAAAGGTCCTTGGGGTACATGTATGTAATAATAACTTTTTACTTTTAAAGGAAATCATCTGTAAATCCCATTAGTTATTATTTTTCAATTTTCATCTTTCTAACTATGATATAACTTCAGGTGTTGCAATTCTGAAATCTAATTAAAGAATCACCTTTCATTCTCATCAGAAAGTAGACCTACTGTAGACTGAATGTCTGAGATGAACAAATGAAAGCCTGTACCCATTCTGGTTTGAAAAAGCTATGGGGACGTTCCTTGGGTGTAGAGGAGGCTGAATGTGGCTGTCCTTCCCACAGAAAGTGCAGCCTGATCCCATGCCAGTGGGGTTATAGGAGGACCCAGTGGCACTAGTGGTGGGTGGATGGAGTAGGCATGTTTCTATCCAGCACCGCTCTCCTGATGTCCTCTTGAGAGGTAATCCCTGCTGAGGGGAGAGGGCTGTGAAACCAAGCCTTAACTATGCCCCTTTGGCCAAGGTCCTGGTGGGCAGCGGTGGTCCCTCTCCCCATCAGCACACTGCATGATAAATAGAAATGGTAAATGCTCCATCCCTGGCAGTGTTCAAGGTCAGGTTGGACAGAGCCTTCAACAACATTGTCTAGAGTGAGGTGTCCCTGCCCATGGCAGGGGGGCTGGAACTGGGTAATTTTAAGGTCCTGTCCAACACTAACCATTCTGTGATTCTGTGGCCTCCCCCTCTGCTGCTGCAGCTCTGCTTTTTGCTCTGCAATATCCAGTAACAGCGTCCATGGAAACCACTTGCAAAGAATTTGTTAATTAAAAGATGTTTAAAATTATAATAAAGTCGGTATCTTAAATCCAACCAGGATATTGCAAAGAGTCTCCCACTCTGCCATCAGAAATGCAGCTGGAAAGGAAGTGCCCCTTTGCACCCAGTTCTCATTGTCTGTTATCTTAGCATGCTGTCAGAAGACATATATACATATATTAGTATTAAAGTTTCTGTAGCTGCAGCAATGAGGGCTTAACCCAACCCTGTGGCCACCCATAAACTCTATTATCTGCCCCCCAGTTTAGTACAGGGCAAGGCAGTGCCCATGCAGGGTTTGTCCTAGTCCTTGGTAGAGGAGCTCCTGCAATGGAGCCATGCCCAAGAGCATAAAGAAACAAAACACAGTAGCCTGGAAAACAGCAGAATCACTGCAAAATGGACATGAAAGAAAAGATTAGACTTAACTTCTTGCAGACTGAAGGGGCATAAAAAGCTAAAATCTCATTAGAAACTTCTGGGTGATTGAGCTGAGGAGATGCTGTGTGTGCTGGATCTGGGGGGTGAGTCTCACGGGAAGTAATGAAACTGTCTTTGTGTTAGAGGGTTGGATCTGTGGTATGTGTGAAACTGAACATAGTTTGTTGCCTTTGCATGCAGGAGTCACACAGTGCAGGAGGGTTGTGAACCTGAGAAGTTAGCAGTCTTTGCTAAAAACAGCTCCAAGTGTCACTTAACCAGCACCTAGACGTTATGATTTAAGGGAAGATGATGTTCTCACTAAGTGGAACAAAACAGAGAAAAAGTGGTAAAATTGATGCAATTTTAATATTGGCCTCTGGCTCATCACTTCCTTAGGGCAATTAAAGATGGCAGCTGTAAGGTTATGGGAGAACCTGGGAGCAGAGGGACAGAAGTATCACCCTCACTTCCAGTGGGGTCCATGAGATGCAAGACTCCATGTAAAGGCTGAGGAAAGGGTATTTTGCATTTTTATGGACACAAAGGCAGATGAGTTCAACCCTTGCTGTTTCTAGTCTATTAATTTTTTGGGGCAGTTTCTCTTTCTATCAATGAGCAGGCTATGAGTAGTCCTTGCTGGTGTAAAGTACTCTGGTAGCTGATACTCAGGGTTGAGAGATTAAACATGTGGTTTGCAGAATAAGAATTAATTTATTGGTGTTTTCTGTTCAGTGAGAAAGGGTAAACAACTTAGACACTGAAAATTGCAGTGGGTGGTTTTGTATTTGTTTCCCATGTGAAATAAAGGTTGTATTTAAACTTTTCCAAAGAAAATATTATGCTACTATGAGGTGAAAATTTCTCAAATTCTTATCCCTGTTTATTTCATTCTAATTCTTATCGCAAACTGATCTTTTCTCCCAACAGAAATAATTGGTTCTGGCCTATAACAAATCCTCATCTTGATTTCATTGGCTTGTATCTTGGACAGCCCAGGAGACATTGTGTAATGGTTCAAAATATCCTTACTGGATAATGTAAGTAGACCACCAAATTAATACAATCTAACTGTTTAACCTTTCAAAGTTAAAACCCAAGAATTTGGGCACTGCCCACAACCAGAACTAAACACATTCAGATGTTTTTACTGTATGTCATTTTTGCATGTTAACATACACTTAAATGAAAGTGCAGTTATCTTTATTGGTTATTTGTGTTTGCTAGTGTCACCAAGTAATTAATTTTATAATGAAAGTGAATGTATTAAAATGGAGAACTGCATCCCAGAAACTTACCTGCAGTTAAGTAATATTACCCCTCTATGTGTTGAGGATTCAAACCAGTCTCTTTGTAATTTGTTTCCTAATCCCCCGGAGCAACAAAATTAAACTGTACAGAAAGAACAGAAATAGTATTTGCCTGTCTTGTTGAGAAGTGATGGGTAAAGGATAATTCTGTGAACAGTGTAACTTATTTTATTGTAGAATGAAACAGCATGCTCAGAAAATGGTTGCTTTCTGTCTCTGGTGTGGTTGATTCCATGTCTGACACCTATCTGTGCTACTCACAAGGGCACTGATGGCAGCTGAAAGTGGCATTAAGCAGAAAGAAAGCTTTTCAAGCTGACTTATTCAATAAGCGAGCAAAATCCCTGGATCCTCTGACAATGGCATGTAAAAAGCCTGTGTTTGTGTTTCTCCTTTGCTAACAGTGTGAAGTAGCAGTACAAGTGTTTTTTCACACCTTTTTTCCCTGTCTTATGTGATGGGGTTGCTGAGTGGAGGAAGATGGCAGGGAGCTCCACAGCTACCCCCTGTCTCATTCGGACCATTGCCTACTGCTTGTCTTCTTCTCTATAAACAGAGGCTCTCAATCAGTAATAAAGTATTCCCCAAAAGTGTGAAAATGGTTATGAAAATTGTGTGAAAAATGATTTCATCAGACTAACCAGAGGCTTTGGTTACTTTTTCTAGTATTTCATGTTACTGAGTAAGTCCCATTGTCCTGGGTTCAGGAGCAGCGGTCATTTTCCTCCTTCTTAGTAGCTGGTGCAGTGCTATGTTCTTGACTTTAGTCTGGGAACAACACTGATAACACCGATGGTTTTAGTTCTTACTAAGTAATGCTTACTCTGATCAAGGACTTGTATGGAAATTGGCTGGGCTTAAACCACAACACCCGTTCAGCAGTGCTATTTCAGGTATTGCTGTTTCAAAAAGCTATTTTGCTACAGGCTCAGACCAGAGGAGAGTCCCTCAGCACTGTGGCCTGAAGATGGATTTCCTTTCCAGATTCACTGTAAAAGTCAGATGCAAGTCAGAGAGAAAAGAAGAGAAAAAATAATCCTTTTTGCCATCTGTGAAGGTTGTCTTTTGGGAAGAGCCATCCCTAACCTGTTCTCTGCAGAGCTTCTCCCACAAGCAGAGATCAAATCGCATAGGTCTGTCATTTTCTGGTTCCTGGGGAGATGCTGAGCTGTTTGGTGCAGATCAGTCGGTTGGTTTTGAACATTTGCTAGGTTATTTCAAGCCAAGAGCTGGGGGTCAAGTTTGGGGAACGGGATATTCATTGTCTCCCAGCCGTGCTTGCCTTAGCCATCAAGGGTGGAGTGAGAGGCTGATGGAGAAAGGTGGAGTTAAGCATTCCTTTAGAGCAGTTCCTGTGGATGAAGTGGCCCTACCACAGTCTTTCTTGGCTTTCACTGGGGATCATACTGTCATGCAGGTTGCAGCTCCACAGGGAAAGTTAAAGGGTAGAATTTAGGTTTCCCAGTTCACTGTCCAAGCAGGAGATAACTCCTAAGGAATGCCTCTTCTGTAGTCTGAAAGTTAGAGTGTCAGAAGAGAAATGCAAGCTGACAGTGATGTACTTTTGCAAGATGATGACCTGCTGGATGTTAATAGTGTTGCACATACAATGCATGAATTAATCCTTTTGAGGTATTTGGTACTAGTAAAGACTCAGCTGGAGTATTTGTGTCTGCTTTGGGGCACAACTGTTCAAAAATAATATAAGGAATTGCAAAGTTTAGCAATAAAAACGAGGAATTTAGAAAATAAGATGTAGGACAGCAAGTTGAAATCATAGAAGCTGTCATTGCGTCTCTTGGCTAGCCTGTGTGACCCTGGAAGGTGCAAAAGACCGCTGGAGAGAAGGGAATAGCCTAGTATCTGTCTGCTGTGAGTCAGATAAAGGGCAGTAAGTTGCAGTAAGGAAAATGTAGATTAGATTTTGAGAAACAACTTTGCAACAGAGAAGACAGGCAAGCGTCAGAGAGTCTGCATGTGATGGTGCTGGAGACCCCAGCACCAGGGGACATATGAGAAGAGCTGGATAAACGCTGATCTAGGTCACAGGTACTGCCAACAGGAGATGGGGGGGCTCCCCACAGTATCTTTGAGCCATGTGGTTCCCTCATTCTTTATTTTTATTATAGTTAATACTGGAAAATTATTACTGCAGATGTGAAAAATGGGAACATGCCTATGTCTGGCAACTGGTGGTACTGTGTGTGTGCCAGGATGGAGGTGGGCTATGCAGGAAGGAAAACCTCCTAACCTGTTCACCCCATCCTAGCAATTGCAGATCACTGCATCAGTGGATAGCTCTGCTTCTCTTGGAAGATATTCCCTTTGCATGTTAATAATTTCTTGAATGTTTCCAATGCTTCCTTTCAATTACAGGATTTGTACTGATGGCTAAGAAGTATTTTTGTATCTGATTTATGCAACATAGAAATAATATCAGCATATCTTCCAACCAGGATTCTCCACTGCCTCATAGAGGGTTTTCTTTGTCATGTGTCAGGTCACTAACATCACTTCAGTAGGGTTTTATAATTGCATTTAATATGTCACTTACTATGCACAACTCATCTGATTTCTGTGGTGCTAATGAGATCATTTATCTTTGCTGGTTGCACAGTCAGTTGTGTGTTGATAACGAGTTCAATTTTACCAAGTTACAAAATCTTAGCTGATTTTAGAGAAGGGTCAGAGCCAAGATACTTCTGTATTTTAAAATACTTACCAACTCCACACCCCTAATATTAGCTTTCTCTCTGTCTTTTCAGCTAGGGCAACTCTGTCTTGAATTTTATTTGGAGAATTTGTAAAACTTCTGTCATTTTAGTGATGGGGGAAATAGAACAAGAAAATCTGTGCTGATGTTCAGTTGGCTTTTTTGTGGAGAGAGAAGATGGCAGAGAGACAGAGCCAGCTTTCCAGTATCAGAGCTATCAGAACAGCAAGCCTGCCTACCTTGCAGCAATAAAAGTCCAGTTAACAAATTGGTGGGTGGGGAATATCTTCCATGACTTTTTCTTATTTTTTATTTGTCAGGGATCTCTGGAGCTGTGTTCTGTTATTTTAGTCTAAGCAAGGGATGTCACTTGTAGGAACAGTTTCAGGTTTTAGACCCTTTTTCAAGTACTGTATTTGACTCCTGTACAGTGAGTTTTTTGCCAAGTTAATTGCTCTTCTGTTTTACAGGGACCTTGACTGTGTTTTCATATCTGAAGCAAAACGACATTTGGGTTTTCTAATTTAGAAGCATAAAAGAGGTTGAAAGAGACAGCGCTAGTACCTGATTCACATGCCAAAAAAAGGTGCTTGTGTTAAATTATAAGCTGCTGAAGCTGGGACCTAAGATAAGTTTATTAGGCTTTTGGAATAAATATAATTAATGGGACAACAGGGCTATCGTTTTGGCCACCTCTTTTGTATATACTTTATTTATTTTCATGGGTAGGATTTCATCATTTAAATCAAATATGTGCATGTATGTGGTTTGGTTTTTTTAACCTGTCTTACTTTCCTTTCATTTGGAGGTTTAAAATGTCTAAAAATGTTCACATTTTTTGAAGTCCACACTTTCAGAATTTTCAGAAAAGCAGAAACTCTCTTGAGATGTGAAAAGAGAAGTCAGAGCTGCTTAAGGCTCTTGAGGCTATGAAAAGATAGGCTAAAATGAGCGCTTTGGCTCATGCTGAGCTTGCTGGTAACCAGCTGCTGTGCAGGATTCCCCCCGAAAGCTTTATCCAAACAAATCGTCATTTAAATGCAGAATTGTTGCTTTACCGAAGCCTCATTCTTGCATGATCTTTCACGTCTGTGCTTGAGATGCATGTATTCTAGTGCAGAAGCCTGCAGTACATCTTTCGGTAGTCTTTTAACCTCGTTTGGAACAAGGGGAGTAAAAGCATAGGGCAACACACAGCTTGTGCTCACTTGTGTTTCATAATGGCTTGGGTTTTTGTCAAGACTGTAAAGAAGTTTGGAGTCCAGCAGTGATGCTTCCTCCTGCGCTGCCTCTCCAAGCATGGATACAGATTGTATAAATTTCCCACTATTTTTAAGACTGAGATAAAGGGAAAAAATACCTTTCACAAAACCAAGAGAGTTTTTTCACCTTTTAAAAGGATAGGCATGGTAGACACTGAGTGGACAGTGACATCAGCATGATGGATTGGCACAATTCCCATACCTTCCATGGAGTCAGTAGAAGCGTGCATTATTCTGACACGCTGTTTTTTGGGGATAAATCTTTTAGATCCTTAACTCATCTTTTGTGAGCAAAGATCAGAAAACATTACTCCAGCAGCTGAGCTAGACCTATCAGCTCTTTCCCCCCCCCCTTAAAACACTGCAGTGCACTTTGTTCCACATTTCCTTGCCTTGACGTCAGCCTGCAGGACAGCACGCTGTGGCTTCATTGTGTGTGTCTGGTTTTGCACCAGCCTCCATCATATTTGGGTTTTGAAAACCAGTGTGTCTGTCAACTCTCCCCTGGGAAACAGATGATTTCTTTGTTTTAGCAAACCAAAATAAAAACTGAAAACAGAATAAACACATTTTTCGCATACCAGTATGACCAGGTTTTGTTTGTGCTTATGTCTCTGACCAAGATGCTAATTGCCACCTCAGAAGCTGAAAGTCATTTAAAATGGCAAAAGAAAGGGAGATTTGGCATGTCTGAAAGATGAGAGAAAGCCATTAACTGTTAGCAAGATAAAGTATTTTTGAAACAAATTAATATTTAATAAATGATGAAAAGCCTTCAGGGTACTTTTCCCCTTGGTGAAAGAAACCAAAATTTTTTAAGCCTGAGGATCCAAAATATTCTCTGCCTGTAACCCTACCTGAAGGTGGTAATTGAGTGTGGCCTGAGTTCTAGCAACAGAATGAGATGTAGGAAGTGAACATCTGTCTTGCTTGTGGTCCCTCTCCAAACTGCCCTGACCGCTATGTTTGCAGTAGGGGGTTTCATGGGGAATGAGGGCAAATGGTGTAGCTTTCAAATAATATGCAACATACTCTCTGTGTTTGTAAAGCTCATTGGGATTTTACTAAAATTGCTTTACTCCTGGATTTAGATTGCTGCCCAGTGCCATTTTACCAACCAGTCAGCAAAACTGTATTTGCTCACCAAACAGGTTTTTTGCTGAGGTGGTACATGAGCTTAGAGCCAATGTTAGACCCTGTTTAGAGGTGTTTTCCTTTCGTGTGCAGAGATTAAAATAGGAAGTGCAGCTTCCCCAATACATTTGTCTTATTTCTGTTGTCCAGGGATGGATAAAATGTTTTAAAGGCACGGGCTCCCTCCTACTATGCCTGCTTGAAGTTGGTTTCCCTCCTGCAAAGCTGGCTGCTTTCCCCCAGCTAAAATCTGGTGCCTGTTCAGGTATTTGTAAAACCAGTTTTAAACTCTGCATGGCATGTTAAACTGATGTTAACCTCCAAAAGGTCTGTCCCAAGAAGCGCAGCAGATAGCAATCTGTTCTGTAGCGAGTGCTGATTTGTTAAGCTCTCACTTTTTAACTCAACAATGCTGAATTTAAACACAAAGCAGGAACAGCTTGGCTTTTTCATCCCTGTGCTGAAATACGTCCTCACATGAGGATCAAGGCAACTCTGGAAATTCCTACATCTTGAGCTGTTAAATGATATAAAAACCTCCAGAATGAATATACATGCAGTGCAAAGATGTTAGTTAAGTGCTGAAAGCAGCAGAACTGCATCAGTCCATGCCAGAGCCCAAATTAATAAATCCTGGCAGGTCTGAGCTTGCTGATGAGCAGAGCTAGCTGTGACCATGCTGCTCACCCTCCCAGGTCTAGCAGAGCCTGTATTGGGTGTTTGCACTGTAGGGCTTTGCTCAGTGGAGATAGGTGCTCTAATTTACATCTGATATTTGAAGGGGAATCCCTTTGAAGAAACACTGTGTCCTGGGTTCAGCAGCAGCAGTCATTTTTCTCCTTCTTAGTAGCTGGCGCAGGGCTGTGTTTTTGACTTTCAGTCTGGGAACAGCGCTGATAACACCGATGGTTTTAGCTGCTGCTCAGTAATGTTTACTCTGACCAAGGACTTTCTGAGC
>WYDI02002111.1:5485-32918 GCA_009867235.2 Psittacus erithacus
AGCATTAAAGCATATTCCTGCAAACTACATTTAACACTTCAACCATAAAAAGACCTTTCACTCAATGCAGAACAACTGTTGTGATCTAATGTGTTATCATTGTGACTTTTCTCTTTTGAAATCTCTAAACATTCTCAGAGGTCAAATTCTTAGGCATAAATCATAAGTACATCTAGTTTTACACTGATCTTCTGTAAAGCCTGTTATCTATAACAGAGTGCAGTCTAAAGCCTTACAAAGAGTTCAAATATACCAAAGACATTATTTATCAGCTGGTTAAATAGTTATAGAATAAATTGTAATGATTGTTGCCTTTCTGAAATTGTGATGTACCTAGACTTGTATAGGTTGGTTTTCAAAGCTCTTATGAATTTGATAGGCCCTATGTAAACTTCTGCTGAGCTTAATTTTGGCATGTTGTTCTGAAATGTTAATAATTTGGCTGGGATTGAATACAATAAATGGTAAAATGAATGACTTACTGGGAGGGCAATTGCTCATAGCAGATCAATGGACATACTTAATCTTTCTGTAAATTTAACATCTCTCAATGCATACAAAGTGTCAGTAATTATTTTTGCCATACATTTTTTCTCTTAAACCAGGTATAGAAGTGGGTTCAGCCTTGCTGCTGAAACTTCTCTTGTAAGACCAGGGGATATCAACACATACACCTGAATCTTTCCTCAGAGGTCTAGTTTTAGATATAAAAAGGCAGAACTGATACAACAGAAGATAGCACAACGTGCCACAAAATGTTTGCAATTGCCCATTTGTTCAGTAGCTTACATAGCTACATAACACGACCCTGTAATCTTTAAGTTTTTTTCTACATGTGGTTTCATACATTTGACAAAATGTACAAAAAACTAAATAGCCTTTTTAAAGAACATCTGAGAGAGACATGGACCTGACAACAAGCAAAATGATTGCAGGTTTGTTTCAGTCAACAGGTTGAAAACTGTATTTTTGAAACATCAGATGAAAAGCAACACATTCACATATCTCATTTTCAACACAGTTGAATCCTCTTTAAAAAGTCAATATAGTGTTCTAAAGGCTGTCATTATGGTATTTCTTCCTTCTTGAAGGAGGCCTCCCTGTATAGTTTCATGATATCAATATGTCTTCTGGTTCTCCCCACCAAATTCAGGCATGAGTCACATGCATAGACAGAAAAAAGCTTTTGTTTGCATTTGTTGTGCTTGATTAAGAACTGACCCTTTCTTCTCTCAAAATTGTTGCTGCTTCCCACTAATAAACAGCCTGCTCTGATGTAAGTTGAAGTGAACACATAATCAGCAAGGAAATAATAATAACAAAATAACCCCTCAAAAATCAGAATTATTTGATGTGTTTAAGTCAAACTTTTTATTCCGGCATTTCTTATAACAATCTAAGTATTCATACTGGTGTGTTTTCTGTGGCAGCATTCACTTCGAAGTAAGGGCATTGAAATGTGTTGCTTTTGTATAAAAGATGTTTGCTGTAGAGGCATTCACATAAACAGGTGGAAGAAAAAATAGGATAGCACTTAGGTTTGTTGTGTAGTGGTATACAGTAAGTAGTCGTGAAAGGATATGATCAGCATGAAGCTATTAAAGCAATCTTAAAACTGGAGCCTCCAAATCATTTTATATTTGTGTTCATCAGCTTGGAATAGTTTAGGGTGATTTTCATGATACTAATCTTTCTGGAGATGTTTATTGAAAGAAGAAGCCAAGCAAATGTATTAATTTTGACTTTAAAATTGATGAGGTGGACCACTAAGCACACCTGCTATGAAGGCACGTGGAGCAAAGACTATGTGATGGGCAGCACAGAGTTAGGATTTGGAGTATCCATCTCAATCTCTAGCTTGGAGAGAATAAGACAAGCTCCTGGGTACATCAGCTCTCCTTTGGAATAATCCTCAGACAAACAGGCTATAATCCACCACGTTCTGAGTATTACACTGATAATATTTATAAAAAGCTTTGAGATTGTCAAACAACAGAGGAAATTTAAATGCAGCTCATTGGCTGACCTTCTTTTATGATTTCCTTGTGAGGCTGCAGAAGTGTTACGTAAGTACCCATGAGTTACTACTCATAAACCCTTATGAAAAGAATTAAGTGTTAGGCTAGCTTTGAAGATGAGGAAAAAACAAAGGTTAGGTTTGGTTTATATTTCAGTAATACCAGTATATGATGAGTTTAATAGGAATACAATGCTCTTCATATAACCAGGATAGCTCTCCATCGATGTCATTATGCAAGTACACATTCAGACAAAACCAAGAGCACAGTGGAAACTTGCACAGCTTTGGAACAATATCGTATCTGAAAACTGGAGGAGAAACAAATTGAGAACTAGTTAAGAACTGGGATTTTTAAAATACTGCCTGTCACCTCAGCTGGAACTCTTTGTTAGAGGAGTATTATTACCAAACTGAGTATAAACTGATGCAAATCATTCTATGACACTACTTGCAAGACATGAACTATCAGATGTAGCTGTGAAATCTGCAATTTCAGTCTAGGTTGAAGGGTTCTTTGACTGTAATTAACTCTAATTCCAAGAAAGGAAACGCAAATTGTGTTCTCCACGTGGTATTTAATTTTCAGATGCTGTTCCTTCACCTTTTTTCCTCTGGAGGTGAGACTCTGGAGTACAAATTATCAAAAGAGAGCTATAATTTTGTATTTGACATAAAAAGATATGGGTGTCTCATAGACATTATGCATCTGCTATCATAACCTTAAACACACGATTATCTGATGGGTTGATCTTACAGTTTCCAGAAGAGAAAGCTGCAGTTTCTCCTTTGAATAACATTTTAGTTTCAGTAAATAATCACAGACACTTTTTCAGCTTATGACTACAATCAAGGTAAAGCAAAAAGCACTTGAAAAGCTGCAGGTGTCTTTTAAAGAATAAAGATGGTCTGGGGTTGAAAGCTTAGGCCAATGAATTGCACAAGATATAAACTAGATCTAAACTTCCACTAAAGCACAAAGTATGGTGCAGAGCCCACACTACTGTCCTAAAATTGAGACCTAGGAACCAAGGCAAAAATTCTAAGAAAAGTATGGAGCTGGAGTGATGACAGCGATGGCAGGACTCTACTTTTTGAAGTTTTTAAGAATCAGTGCTGGAACTGATGTTAGTTAATGTCTTCACAACTTACATCAGCCAAAAGAAAAGTATGCCAATGAAGTTTCCTGATGTGACAAAATTTAGACAGAATACATGAGTACACCACATGTGAAGAATAGCATGAGCTTGAGGAAATAAACAAAATACAAATTTCATTTCACAAAGTAAGATTTTATGGACAATGATAAAAATTTCCAAAACTTTCTGAGCTGCAGACAATACAAAAGGAAACTGCCAGTTTGAAACTAGGTAGGATATATACTTGATAAATACATGTGGAGCAAAATCAGTTTTTAATACACTAGCAATTACTATAATCTAATAATTTAATTTGAGAAACAGTAACAGACCTTCATACACATTCATTGATTGGTGTTTTTATAAATCTGTGATTCCCCACGTTTGCTTTGGGACTGCATCTATAATAAGGCTGAGATGTCTTCTTCTAAAATCAGCCCCTCAAAACTTCTGCTCAGCTACCATCTAATCCTGAGGGTGCTTAAAATAGCTGGGACTACCTATGTCTCGATGAACACATGAAAGTAAGTACCTGTCCCAGCTCCTAGCCTCATTCATCTCACAATGTAACACAGCCCCCTCCCTGTCTCATTTTCAGTATGTTGGATATTCTCAACTAAAACCAGTCAAATAACAAAACCGAGCCGCAAAAGGGTGCAATTTCTGTTAACCCACTGGTCTGGCTGTCAGTATTCACATAAGCTATATGTAATTTGTCTTCCTTCCCCACTCCTGTGATACCTTTAACACACAGCTCACTAACAAGTTCTTTAGAAAACCAGGGTTTCTTCAGACCATCTTACCAAACCTATACTTTTCAAAGAATTTAGAATTCTGTTGGAAAATGGAAATCCTTAAACCAGGACATGTTTCCAGTATTTTCTATTAGGTACTCAGTGACTGGAGTCTAGCATTGACATCTCTCAGGGAAACACCATAGCTATCAGGCTATTAAATCATTCTCACACTTACTTGACACAGTCTGGTAAGCACTTCATTATTTTAAACACAGTGGAAGTGCTACAGGAGGAGTGGAGAGCTGTGTCCCATACTTGGGTCAGGATAGCTTTTAACAAGAGAGGGCTGTTGCTCTCCTCACAAACTGCCTTTTCTCATGGACTACAGCTTAAAGCAAACTTTCCAGCATGGAGCAGCTAGCCGCACTAAAGCCACACAATCCTCCGCTCAGATGGCAAATGACTGCAGATGATTTTTGTGGGACAAGACTGGGACCTAGGTAAATGTTCCTATATTTGCTGCTCCTACTGGCAATACAAATACCCAATAGGTATCGTCAGGCTCCACTGTGCAGTTGCATTCATTATAAGAATCACACTTTCTACCAAAATTTTGGCTGGCAAAATAAATAAACTCTTTAATTCTGACTTGATACATTCCCTGAAGGATTCATGGTTGTTATTTTAGTGTTCCAGTTGCTTCCTTGTTCAGCACAAATACAATGAATAGGCACCAAGCTGCCAAAAAACCTTCATCGCCTTCAGTAATTGAGTACTATCTCTTAGGCACCTCAATACCAGTCACCTTCGGATTAACATTTAGCCCACAACAAAGTAGCTGAACTTTAATTCCCCTGCTCATGTGAATAAAGCCCCTGAGACCATGATTAAATCAACCTGTTTTTCAAACACTCAAGAGCTGTGAAGCAACGTTTTGTAAACCAGCTAAGCAAATTATGTGAAGGTTTAATTTTCAGTTAAAGCCTCTGCAGTGTGGTGTTTCTTTTTCATGGGTGACAGTGAATTGCTAGCTATTCCATCTTTATTTGCCAGTCTCCATATTTTCTTTGTTTTAGAAACAACTGTAGCTCTAACAAATCCGGCAAATCTGATGAACATCCCACGTGTGTCTCCCAGACTACAGCTAATTAAACATTTCCTTCTTCACTAATGAAATACATTTATTAAAACAGATAATTCTGATGGTTCAAACCTATTGAGAGGTTTTTCTTTCTTTGGGTAAATTCATGATCAGACACATTCTTGCAAAATAATACTAATTCACCAGGTGTGTCTTTGTACTTCCTAAGGGTGTGTACAAGCTGTATTTCTGATAAGCCAGAAAGACAAAACTGGAACTTGAAACGTATGGACTTATTTGTCTGCGGCTGCAAACATCTTCCACAGTGAATGTGTTCCTGCTTAAGATGATCCAAAAGTCCATTTGTCACAAAAACCACATCTTTCCATCTTTAAATGTCATTCTTTTAACCACAGTATGAGGTGATGACACCTACTCTTAGATAGGCTTGTAAAATGAGGTGTTCAGAAACTGCTACACTCACAATAAAAAAGTAAAGGATTTTTTCAGATGTTAAACTATACTCTTGGGTTTTGGTCTTTGCATTAATATCTCAAAGCAGTAATTCAGGTGTCAATAAAGCCAAACATGATCACTGGATGTGACACAGACACCTTCCTAAACTGTTTATGCTTGGAGGACTTTGTGTTTTCCCTGGACACACAACCCTCAAACTTCTGAACTTTCTGTTTGTCTCCAGAGAACAAAGATTTAATGTTCTTGGAGATCCTGCAGCATGTTTAAAGGTGAAATATATATTTATATTATGCTCTTGTGAAGACCTAACTTTGCCCCTTTTTGTTTATTTTCAGTAAGCTAAAATGAGTAAATGCTACTCTTTGTCGGCAGCACACCATATGCAGCAGAGTCAGAAAACAAACAGACAGCAAAAATAGGAGTTTCTTGTTTACATCAATACAGCTATAAGTGAATTTTATGGATAATCTTGAACTACACCACCATCTTTGGGTCTTCATTTTTCATCCATGTTCTGAAACTGTTCTTTGCAAAATCCTAATGTCAGATGAATAGTTCTTTTGCTTTATGGAGACAATGTTCTGCGTTTATTTATCTAAATACACTGTAGATTTCTACTGTAGATAAATCTTTCTAGGGGGACAAACAAAAAGCAACAAGAAACTTCAGCCACTTAATTGGCTTTATTAGCCTGGACATTATTCAGCACCCTGTAGTTTCTTATTTTTGTTTACAGGGAGCACACAAAGTATGTTTCTGTGTACCTAGTTCTTCATGGTCCCAAAATAACTGGGTCACTGTTTCACAAAGTGCCTAATTGGCTGAACATTCCTAGCCTTCTGATTTTAATCAGGGACACATGGTGCATATCAATAGTCTGCTTCATGACGCCTGAAGAAGATCCAGGCTACCGTCCATTTTCAATTAAATTGTATTTAAAAAGAACAGCAACTTGACCTTTTGGAATACTGCGTAATAGGATTAAAAACTTAAGCAGCTTTTTTTTGGTTTTGTTTTTTTTTTCCCCTGGAATAACCAACTAACAAATAGAAATAAGCACCTCTTACTGAAGTATAGCACCAAGGAGCTGCTTTGACACAGTGCTGGATCCACTAGCTACATCTTGTGATGATAACACCTGACAAAAAAAATCAATTGCAAAAGAGTACAGAGTTGAGCACCTCTACAGCCTTGGAGCTTCCTGTTAGAATTTTTTTTGTAGAAGGACTTAGAAGCCACAAATAAAGAGTGGGCCTGACCAAATCACATAACATGAGAGGGCTCCAATCACAAAAGGCTCATCCTTTAAACTGACAACTGTAGGCAAGAGAAAAATATCAGCAGTTCTGGAAAGGCTAAGAGAAAATGAAAATCATGCCCTCTAGTACTTGCCAGACATGCTGTTGAAATTCAGCCCTGTCTCTTAAGTTGATGCATTGTGTTGAACAGCTGATTGACTAAAGCACACTCTTCTTTGTATCAATAAAAATCTGTAATTCATATGCCTCAATGTTCATGAACAATACTCTTCTCCAGATTGAATGTCATTGTGGCTTGTGTACGTGAAAAGTGACAAAGTGCTATCACATTTTTAGAGCTCAGGAACAGTCCCACACACAATGTGTTTTTTCATCACCAAAGGAGATGAAAGCATAAAGCAAAAACAAACATGACAATAAAACTCTGAAAATAAGATAAAAATATTCACTAACAACAATACCCTTAACAAAGAATACACAGCATCTCTGTGGACTGAGGTCAGAGGTGATTTTAGTTTACGTAATTTTATTATTGGAGACTTTAAAGGTCCTTGAGCTATAGCAACACAACTATTCTTTCACTTACAAGCGTAAACAATCACCTAACACTCTCCAGCTAGGAATTCATCTAGCAGAGGCAAGAAAACTATCCTTAATTCAGGTTTAAATGGGTTTGTGTTTTTTTTGTTTACTGACAGATTCTTCAAGAAAAGTCAAGCCTTTCTTTCTTGAAGTATATTTCCTTCAGTCCCCACATGTAGCCAAAGGGCCACTAGAGAAAAAGGGAACATAACAAAACCTCTCAGAAAATAAGTGTACAGTGTGGACCCTAGAGGACATTTATAGAAGGACCATCAGGGCCCAGGGTAATCAGAAGCCTAACTTTAAATATTCCAACTTGGGTGTTTGCAAGTACCATTTTCTCTTTTCATTGCTGACAGAGGGATACTTGGACTCTTTTGGCTAAAGTTAGCCTTTGTGAATGCTAATTCTTCTGTCCCAAATACCTGTATGTGTTTTTTCCAAGCTTACACCAAAAATATCTTAGAATAGTTCAGACAGACTGCTAAAGGCATCAGGTACAAGAGAAGCAAGAAAATTTTTCTTTACTGCTGCTCTAAGACACTCTTTCATGAGTAGCTATGCAGATATACCCAGCCAGTTGACGCTAATTACATCCAGGCTAGACAGAAGATGCAATTTTTAAGTGAAGACAATTAGACTTACCAGATAATATAGTGAGTTTCTTGTCACTAGAAGTCTTGAAACAAAATGTAGTGTCTTTCTAAAAGCCATGTTTCCTGTCTCAAGAAGAATTTATGCTGGGACTATGGAGTTGGGTTCTCTGGTCTGGCTTGTACAAGGGGTCAGATGAGCCAACCCTGATGGTCTGTTCTAGCTTCTAAGCCAGTGAATAAAGAAATGGCAAATATTTCCATGATTAACCAGAAAAAGAGGTTGATTATATTAAAGAGAAAGAATAAATGCTCCAACCCTGGCAGAGTTCAAGTCTAGGTTGGACAGGTTCTTCAGCAACATGGTCTAGTGGGAGATGTCTCTGACCATGGCAGAGAGGTTGGAACTGAATGACCTTTAAAGGTCCTTTCCAACCCAAACCTCTTATTTGATTCTATGACTCCAAAAATGAATGAAAAAAATTGGGCTTGCCTACTAACATTCAGAAGTGGGACAAAAATTAGTATTTGCAGTAATAATCACTGTGAATTACTTAAAATGCAGAAGAAAATTATAAGCATCAGCAGACAAGTTCTACCAATGCTTGGCCATCTTCTTAACCCCCATGCAGGGCATAATTTTCTGTATTTTTCATTGGTTTGGCTGATTTGTCCTAAAGGTCACAAAGTAAGTTTATCTTGCCTTCATGAGGCTATTGTACAGATTTATATAGCATGAGGCTATTAACAGATTTCATTATAAGGGCCATTTCTCTTACGTCAGTTGACATTTGAGTACTCATGACTTCTGCTGAGTGACTTATTGTGACAGAAAATACCTGTAGGAATACACCACATGTGGCAGAGTGTAGGAAAAAATCTCAGGAAGTACCATCAGAATCATCTTTAACCATTTTCACATATTTTAAATGTTAGAAAACTGACAAAGACTCAAAGAAGTATTAATCAAATTCTTCTTCAATATTTAAGGATAAGACACCAAAGTCAAGTATGAGATCTGGAATGCAGTGCTTCAGTTAGAAAAAGTGACTATGGTGTAAAGTGAGAAAGGGATTTACCTAAGTACATACAAAAGTGCACTAGACTTGGGTGACTGGCTCCACCTGTTTTATCTATACATACAAATTAAATGATGTGTAAGATTAAATAGAGTCTTACCTAAGCACCAAATTGCAAAATTTATGTTTCCCTCTCCCCCAAAAACAAAACCATACTCAGCTGGGAAAACTTCATCACATTATAGTTTGTATCCCTTTGTCAGAGGCATTGGTTGCAGATTACAAGGAATTCCTCTTCTTCTCTGAGCACTTGAGGATATACAAGCTCCCAGAATTACTCCAGTAGTTTGGAAGGTGATAACTGCAAGTTTGGTTTACAAGCACTGCGAAGGACTTGCTATTTATCTTGGTTTCCTTACCTCTTTGCCAATGCAAGAACCTTGAAACTGTCAGATTTGTTTCAGTTCTCCTTAGACAAGTTTAAAAATAAAAGCAATAAAACTTATTCTTGCAAAACAGAAGACTATGTTCCAGATTAGGAAGCTGAAAACACACTTAAAAAGTAAAGCATAAAATAAATGAACTGACATTTAAGACATACCTGACATGAATGTTCTTTCTTTCCCTAAATACATTCAGTAGAAGTATAGCTACTTCTAAAGAAAAGGTAAAGACAAGGATCTCAGCATTTGCAGGCCCATGTCAAGCATTTGCAGGCCCATCAGAAATAGTGTCTGATCTACAGACTGAAAACACCACTCAGAACTGTTTTTCAGAAGGGGACCTCTTTGAGCCTTTATTTGGAAACAGAAGCTAAAAGGGCAGCTGCTCAGTAGCATTCGTTCTCTGAAACATTTTCATTTCCGGTTGACCCTAAAGGTTAGTTGGAAGGTAGCAATCTATCCTTCATAAATATGCCTTTCTAACTTTAAACATTATTTCAGTTTTTCTTGGAGACCATTCCTGGCATACTAATAATACAGGTGAGAGAGCTGGCCCTTAGAAAGCTTCCTTTTCTATTTTTTGGGGGAGTTCACCTGTCTCCAAATTCAGGAGGTACCCAGACTTCACAACTTACATATTAATGCATATATACTTGAAGTATGCTAAGTGATGTATAAAGTCTCAAATATACTCACATTTGCAGTGGTGCCCATCACCATTCTCACACTTAAACTCTCAGTCTGTGTAAACCAAGTATTCCTCTCCCTTTAAAGGTTAAATCCACTAGTCTCAAAGTACTCCTAGCAGGTTAATCTTCACAGAGAACACAGTGAAGTTTCCATTTGCTTTCATAAGACCCAACAGGGGTAACTCTTATTCACCTAAGAGCCACAGAAAGCACACTCAACAGTCTCATCTGCTTCGGGGATTCAAAATCCAAATACTTCTCTGGAAAATCTTCTAACTAAGCAGCCTACAGGGCTTTACAGGAAAGTTTTCTCTGACCAGCTAAGAATGAGAGCATGAATCAATAACCTATTGAGTTAACAGTCCTGCTCCTATGTCTGGGTCCTTATAAAGAAGAACATGCCCTCGGCCACAGGGGAAATATACAGAAACCTTCTTAAGGAAGAAAAGAAAAATAAGATCCACCCTTCCCAGCTAGATACTCCAATCAGTATTAGTGAGTCACACACTCTCAGACTCTCACTATTTTCAGTTTAAGCTCTCCTTACTTCAGTTTGAAATGGCAAGACAATCTCAACACAGCTCTCAGTTTCTGTGCTGCAATTTGCTTTTTTGAAAAGGAGAATGATATTCACAGCAGTGTCGGGAGGCCTCACTGGTCAACACCTGCAAACATAGCTAAAGGCGTAAATCCGCTTTCTAATCAATAGGACTTTGATGACTGTTAAACATGATCAACCCTGTTCTCCCCTCAGGTGCGTTTGCAAACCGGATTTTCAGCAAATAAAGCATATCAAATTTATTACAGAACAGTACTGCCCTCCTGTGGCCAAAGACTATTCTGAAGAAACAACTGCTTAGGAGGGTTCCCCTTTGTTTGCTTGTTTCTCGTGCACAACCTCAGATATTCTAGGCAATCTTTTGGAAAGGACCCCCCCCAAAACCTATATCCAAAGCTGCGTTTATGGCATAGTAGCTGAACAGAATGAGTAAGCAGTAGATGTGATGCCAGTCCCTGTGGCTCCTTAAATTTCTCCTGATGATGTTCCAGCAGAAATCATGATTATCTACACTCATCTTCAGTGGTTATGTTTAACAGCAACAGCATTTCTTTCTGTGCACTTCCAATTAATCAGTTCTCTTTTACTTTCAATTTACGGTTTTTTTATTAATCCAACAGTAGAACTGTATCCTGTCTGCTCGCAGATTAAAAGACAATTTTCTATCCCTTCACTGGGAGCAGGCCTGATACTTTCAGACCTTAACCAAAATCTGTGTAAGTAAACAGATTCTCTCTGACTTGAATGCCTTTTGGATCAAGTCCTTAGTCATTTAGTCAGACATAATGCAAGTCTGCAGAGACACATGGAATCATAAACAGTCTGCAGTGGAGGTCAGGGACTGACATGAAGCCCTCCATGGCAAAACCTTAAGTCCCCAGCACACAGAATTGATGTGCAAAGCAGAAGAGAATGTCTCATCCCTGAATATATAAAGTACTCTGAAATCCCCACAACTTAGCCAAACAGTACGGCTTAACCAATACAATTACAACTTCTTCATGGGTAAAAATCCTGGAGATAATAAAAATGTCTTAAATATTGGATCAGAGAGACACCTGAGAGAAAACTGTTGCAATAAAGGATTTGTTTATATAAATGACAGGATGAATGTAGCTTAAAGCAATCTAAATTCTTCACCATTATGTCAAAAAGTGCAGTTGAAAATCTAGTTACAGTTTTTGCAAAGATTAATTGCACTTGACATATTCCACAGAATGTGCTTGACCCAATCTATTCTACCTGCCAACAGTCAGTTAATATGACTCAGATTTTCTGTCCAGCTGTCAAGGCTGGAGAAATAAGGGTAAGCATCTCTATCATTCTTTTATGATTGTCAGCTATGCAGTGCGAGAATGACTTACCTCTTCCTTCCCACAGATGGTCTTTTTCTGATAGACACTTCCAGAGCTGCCACAAATTTAAACAGAGTATTGAGTTATTACGGTGATGGAATTTTAAAGTTTTAACCAGGATTACGCATGTCCAACCCTCATGGCTCTTCTGAGGCATGGAACAGAAATAATCCTATGTGACCAGTATCCCTGATACAGTAAAAGAAGAATCTTATCACTAACTCTAATTAAAAAAAAAAACCAAAACATGGCAAAGACCCATTTTGTAAAGCTGATTTATATCATTTTTAGGGTGCAACGACTGGGAGAAAGTCCCCTGTGAACTTTAATAGGTCTGAATCAAATCCAAGATAACGTGTAGCTTTAATCGAGTCTGACTTCAATTAATACGCATTTCAGTATTTCCTAAACCAGGATTTCTATATTATCCATTCAAGTTGGAGAAATCACTTGCAAATAATCCATACAGACAGAGAACATTAAGGAATGCATCTACTCAAAAGCATTTTGTTTCTGGAAAACATACAGCCCAAAACAGGATGATTAGGAATCCTGGGCCACAGCTAACTTACTCAGCCATAGCCATATTTTTTCAATGCACTGGGATGCATTAAATGCACACACCATAATATGTTTTTTTTCTGATTAAAATAAAATCAACTTTACTTTCAGATACGTATTGACAGCAAATTTTCCTTGCTGCACAATATTTCCTTCTGATCAATGAACTTTAATGATCATCTCAAGAGAAACAGCATCTGCTTAGCACTAGGTTCCAGAAGAGTCTATAGAATGTGATGCAAAATGAGGGCTACATACCCTCATACAGTACATATAGAGGGCACTCAGGATAAGACATAATTCTCATTCTCCTGAAAATATCTGAAAGGGATTTTTCCTAAGCTTCCCTTCCAAGAACATTTTGTGCAGACCAAGCAAACAGAACTGCAGCCTGGAAGGAAAGAGAATATATGAAAAGGTTTTATCAACAAGATGACAAAGAATAGTGCTTATTCATTAATTGTGTGTAATAAATGTTTATAGATACCTGCCATTTAGGACAACGCTAAAGAAATTAGGCTTGCTATAATTTGATTTAATTGAGCAGATCACCAGTGTCTTTTAAATGGAAGTATAAAAACAACAGCCTTTTCTGAGCTCAAGCAAGGAAGGAAGGAAGAAGGGGAGGGGAGGGAGGGGAAGGGAAGGGAAGGGAAGGGAAGGGAAGGGAAGGGAAAGGAAGATGCAAAAACCCCTCCAGCTTCTCACCATGAAGTGACTGATGCCCAGCCAGATTCTGAGCAGTGGCAACCCTGAAAACCTCCCTCCCCAACAGATTTATTGCTGAGCATGAATGGAATATCTTTTCAGTCAGTTGGGGTCAACTATCAGGTCTGTGTCCCTCCCCTACTTCATGTGCACCCCTGGCTTAATCAGTGTTGAGGCAGAGTGAGAAAGAAAAGGCCTTGACACTGTGCAAGCACTGCTCAGCAATAACTGAGAAAGAGAAAAAAGATTGTTTTTAACATCTAATTTCAGTGCATAGATTAAAAGAAGACACAAACTATGAAGTTATTACACCCGGAGAATTTCCATTGTTAATAAACATATAAATACCTCTGAAATAACATCTGGAATAACTGAATAACATCTGGAAAAACTGAATAACCGAATAATCAAATAACATCTGGAATAACTGAACAGTAGATTGTGATCTGGAAACTGACAGGTCCAGTGGAGTGATTAAGAAAAAAAAAAAAGCAGAACTTTTGGATACTTGAGAGCATCCTTGCTATCTTTAGACTTTGTGACTCTCAGAGTAGTGTCAGTGCCTGTGGGATCATTGGAAGGCATTGCTTACTGGGCAATTTCTGCAGGTAGCAGAGGGGAAGCCTCCCTCGGACTCTTCCATCTGCATAGCCTGAGCAAGCTGTGGTCCTGCTAATTCAAAAACTATGTACTTAGACAACATTTCCATAAAGTGAGCAAAGATCCTGTAATTCTGTCATATACAAGAGAATTGGCAAGTCAAACAGAATCATAACTGCAGTTTCTGGTTTTGATATTATTTGAATGATGTTTTAGAGCCACTGTGTAGTACAGCAGAAAACTGGCAAATATTAAGTGATAGGAAAGCATACCATGGGATGGAGGGACATTTTTTCTGGGGAAGAATAAGTGTGCAGTTTTCTGTGGTTTGACTGCAGCAGATAAACGAAAAAAGCGATAACATGGATAAAGAAAAATCAAAATGGAGTTTAAAATGGACACAATTTAATTTAAATTTAAAATCAGCAGATGTCTAAGCATTGAAAGGGTGATATAGTAGAATATATTCTATGAGAATATTAGGAGTAAACCCAACAAATATTTCGTGAAACTGAAGTATAAGAAAGTAATCACCTGAGCTGGCAAGTTTATTAGGTAGTTCATGAGATTCCTCCTTCTATCTTTCACTTAGATTTCTGAGCTTCTCATAACCCTCCTGTGTCCTCCTGTTCTATATCATAGACTGTCGCCAGTTGGGTACCACCCCTATGACACATCATGTCCTGCAGTTACAGCTGCCACACTTCTGAAGTGTTAAAAAGATACAAGGTCATGTTAGAATCTATCCACAGTCACCAATTTCTCCCACCTTTTTACAGTCTGAAATATTGGCATATGCTAATGTTTACTGCCCTAAGGAAAAAAAAATTACATTTAGAGACACAAAATAAATAAATAAATAAGTAGATAGATAAATAAATAAAGTACAATGTACCTAAGGTGGAATTTCTTTTGTAGCATATTTGTGTAATTAAATACGTGTACTGGTCTTGTCTTACTCTTTTTTTTATATTTTTATACTTCTAGTCCTCCTAACAGCTATTGTAAACCCCTCTTCCTTCTCCTCCCCTCCCCTCAATACTTTAAAACATGTTTACATCTTGGTTAAGTAAAAAAAGGAAAAAGCAAACACAAATAATTTTTTTCAGGGAAACTGATTTGTCTTTAATTTGCATGGACAGAGTTTATGCAAATATATTTGATGTCAAAATGAAGTTTGAATTTGATTCACAGTGCTGTTTAAGGTGTTTAGTTCTGTGAATAGCAGTAAGTTAAAATAACTACGCAAAATGATTATTTTTTAAAACACTAGAATTTTGTTCATAGAAACTTGCTACTAATTGTTACATCAGTGGAGAAAACAAACAAGAACCAGTGAAATATGCATAAGTTCTGAAAGGAAGGGAGTTATTATTACCCCTCTTTTAGAGATGAGATGTGTCATGGAGAAGTGACGTGATCTGAGAGAGGCCACACTACAGCCAGGAGTAGAGGCAACCTTAGGTCTTTGACTGCTGTTAACATAAATTAAAATGTCTTTGAAAATGCAAGCTCATTTTCAGAATGTAGAAAGTTGTTTAATAATGAATCATAAAACTAGTGGTCATTCAAACATTGCTGGAGATTACTGCCAGTGGGTTTGCAAGTTAATATTCAGGACCATTGTCAGAAGCATTACTTTTTTTACTTTGTAGCAAAAAGATATAGAGCATCATTTTCTTTTCATATTTAATCTTTAACAGACATCATTTAAAATTTAAGGAAAAATAGAATTAATAATAATGTTTTCAAGAAAAGATGCAAGATGAATATGATTATTTAACATCTAAGGACTGAAAATTAATTCTGAAAGTCAAACACTTCGAACCTTTCTTTTGATATTTTAAGGCCAAATCTTTTTCAGTTTTGTAAGTTTAGTAAGCATTCACCTATTTTTATGCATGTAGATATGTCAAAACCTGTTTATTTCCTTTTTATTTCTCATTTGATTGTTTTTAAACACTGTACTGAACTATGATCTAAGTAGAGGAAGACTAGTAGCTGGACTGACTGTGAAGAGAAATGAAATAGATTTACCCAGTAAACAATTTGTTACAAATTATTTGCTTAGTTATTTAACTTCTTCTAAGTGATGAGTAGGCATTCAAAACTACAATAAAAGAATTCTTTAGGGTTGTCCAGAGGGAGTGTCTAATTTTTAATCATGAAAGCAACTACAAATATCCACACCTCTTTATAGTTCACAATGTAATTATTGGATTAATCAATTTTATAGTCAGTGTCAAGCCATTTGATAGTGAAAAATAACATTTGGAAGGCTGGAGCCCTAAAAATAGTCTTCCATTTTAAACGTTGCTATAAACACAAATGCTTGGATCCTCTGAATCTTAAAAATATTTTGTAAGCCATATATTATGCTGCTTAAAATCTATTTTCAGATATCTTATCTTCCATGTGGATATTGTTCTTTTAAATTTCTATTGAAGTTCAATTTTGAAAACAAATGTCTGAGATACATCTTATCTGTTTACTGTACTTCACCATTGTTCTTAGATCTCAAAAAGATTCAAAAGATAGGGGGCAAAATATTGCATAGCTATCTAGCCTTTCAGTGAAGCTCTTGTAAATTTGACCTCAGATTTATCCCGAATCCACATAATGAGAACTAGAGGTTCTGTGCCAGAGAATAATGAAAAGTAAAGAAAGGGAATATAATCCAGTTACAGTTCATAATGTAATTGTACCAAGGCAAATGTCTTGCCATGATGTGAATCAAAACCCCAAATCAAGTAAAGGTCATTTGTAAGTTCTATATATTCCCTAAAAGTATTGCAGCTTCTATGGATGGCTTAGTGAAACATATATAATTCTTTAATTTCTCCTTTTATTCAATGATATTTTTTTTTAGCTAAATACTACATTAAGTTTTTTCCCTACTATATTTTTCACTATCCTTATTTGACTTTCAGTTTCTTAACAAACTTGAAGACTACAAAAGAATTCATTTCACTTTATTCAGGAAGCAGCTATGTAAAATCAATCTGCATTATGTCTATATATTACCCTTTCTATTATTGTACTTTTTTTTTTAAGAGAAAATATACTATTTGTACTCTTTTCATATATTCCTGTTCTCTCTGCGTATATGCATGTGTATGAATAAGTGTATATTACTAAAAGACCAGATGTTTTGCTTTTTAGTAAGAAAACATCAATCTGCATACAAATGCAAGCCATTAATAAAATATATAGCCATTTCTAAAACATCTAAAATAAATTGTGTGACAGTAATTTTATTTATAATTATTTTTTATCATTACTCTTCTTTTCCAGTGCAAAAGATACCCACACAAATGATGAAATTAAGGGAAGTTGGTTCAGATGGTATTTGCACAGGTCACATTGTGTTAAAAGTGAAATCCTGCTCACTTCTATGACTATACACAAATAGATGAACAAGTTTTCATTATGAGTTAACCACAGAGAATTTTGAGTATGAGGCATGTGACTGAAATGCAAAACATAATTTACAAAGAGATGTCGCTTACACTGCATTACTGGAAAAATGCAGCTACATTCTGTGCTATCACTCAATTTGACTACACAATAAAAGGAAGTCAGCTTGAAAGCAGGTAACGTTGGATATTTTGGTAATAACAAAACATAGCTAAACTGGAGAAGGTTGCATGGAGACCTCATAGCATCCTTCCAGTACCTGACGGGGTGCTATAAGGATGCTGGAGAGGGACTCTTCATCAGAAACTGTAGTGATAGGATAAGGAGCAATGGATTCAGATTTAAACAGGGGGAGATTTAGGTTAGATATAAGGAAGAAATTCATTACTGAGGGTGGTGAGGAGCTGGAATGGGTTGCCCAAGGAAGTGGTGAATGTTCCATCGCTGGCAGCGTTCAAAGCCAGGTTGGACAGGGCCTTGGGTGACATGATCTAGTGGGAGGTGCCCCTGCCCATGGCAGAGTGATTGGAACTAGGTGATCTTAAGATCCCTTCCAACCCTAACCATTCTATGATTCTATGATTCTATGATCCTATGATTCTATTTTCAATATGCTTTGAAGTATAACTATATCAGAGTTTGAGTCAAAAAGAAAAAGGAAGCAAAAGAAGCAGTAGTAACGTACAGAGCTTAAAAATTTCAGACCTTAAAATTTTAGATGATAATTAATAATCAAAATAAGACAAGATTTTTTTTTCCAATAGAACTAGAAACTTTAATCAAAGAAATAGATATTTCTTTTAATTCCATTTTGTAGTAATTAAAAAAAATGGTTTATCACCTATTAATTTTAGATTTCTGAAAATAAATTAACAATTAAATACTTTAATTACTGAAAATTCTACTCAGATACTCACAGGGAAAATTGGCACAACTTGATTTTTTTTTTAGTTAATTTTATCTTCACCTGAACTAAAAAAACAAAACAACAAAAACACCAAAAAACTCAGGTTTTTAAAACATTAATGAAACATAAAGCTACCACATAAACTGTCTTCGCTCAGCTTCACACAGAAGTCTGCATCAGCGTTCAGTTCCAATAATGGTGTATTAGTAATTTTGCTAGCTTTTGCTATGTGGCCTGAGGACTGAAAAGACGAATTCCAGATTGATTTTGAACATTCTGCTGCAGCAGGAGTGTTCATAATTTGGTACGGGTGCTCTCTGAGATGTGTATACAGTTTCTATACCAATTGCCACTTGAGAAAGGCTGTTATTAGGTTTTATATAACACTTTTTGCAACTGACTGGCTTTTGATATTGATTGTCTTGTGTATCTTTTTTGATGGAAGGGAGGCCAAACTTATTTTTAAACAAGACAACTGCCCCAAAAGAGACTAGAAACTGCAAATGCCTAAACCCTTGAAAATGACATATGACCTGTGCAGACACATTGCTAAAAAAAGTACAGATATTTGTCTTGTGAAACATTTCAGATGTCTTCGACTAAAACAAGGTTAGCATGTGTCTGAGATTTTATATAAATTTGGAAAAGTATAAATCCATATGCTTTCTAAGAAGAGACACTTTATTACAGCAAAGAAAAATGTGTTGATCTGTACTGTAGTGATTAGACCATTTGTCAAATACTGTTACTCTTTGCGATAACATTTACAGGTCACGCACAAAACTTTTCAGCTGCCATTGGAATCAGGCCTGTGAAATTGAATTTATACTCCTGAATTCAGGAAGAACTTCTCTAAATCCTCTCCCACTAATAAAAATTGATATAAAGCAGATATTTCCTTTAGAGTAAGTATGCCTCAAGAAGAGTTTTGATATTTTTCCATGTTAGATACAGACTGCAGAATGGTACATCATGGAGAGCTTAATTATTTCCCAGCTGTCCTTTTTTCATAGTTCTTCTTACTACATGTTATTGAATAAGCTCAGAACTCTTATCACCAAAATGTACCTTTTGTCCTTGTTGAAACAATTCATATCTATAGGGAATGGTAATCCCATATATTTTATAACATTCACTCCAAACTATTCTTTGTGCAATCCTGACTGCCTGTCTCATGATTTACATCTTGAACATGAACTTCACTAAACAAAGTATCTGCTTAGTAGGACTGATTGTACTTCATGTGCTTTTCAGGGCAACATGAAATTCGCACATACTCTGTCTTTTGCTGGCTTTGGCCTTTGGGTCAGAAGAACGATGAGTATGTGTGTCAGAAGCAGGGGCCACTCACCTAAACCACTAAATTAGCTGAATCATACCCACATTGAACCTCTATATCTACTTTGAGCAGAAGGAATTAGAAAATCAGGGTGATGAATCTTGGTGCTTAACTACTTGGCACTGCAGTATCAAATGTCACCAAATCTGAAATTCATTATCACATTTAAACCATGTCCTTTATAAAATCAAGTGTTGTTACAGTCCCTACTGCTGAGTGCATGAGTGCAAGCTTACTGATGAAAATGTGGTTGCCTGCAGTTCAAGGTAAAATTTGACCTCTAGTTTTAAAGTGACGAGCCTGATGCTCACTTACAAAATGCTCCTGTGAGACTGCTGGATTGATTATCTTGTTAGCTTTAACAACAAGCAAATTGAATGCTTCGACAATATCAAAAATAGCTTTTTTTTCCTAAGGTACTAGAGTAGGAAAATTCCAGATATTTTATAAGCAGAGGATAAAATTAATTGTTGGAGAGATCCATCTGAGAGATGTGATTTATATTAAAGCAAACCAAAACAAACTGCTCTATTAATATACAAAATACTGGCCTTATCAGGATTGAGAAATCATTATTATATGATGAAAGTAATGAAGATATTTGGAACAATATAGAGCATGACAGAATACAAACCACTTAAGGATTAAAATCTATTTTGAAGCTTGCTCTACTATGTATTGTTATTCTCAACAAAAAAAAAGAGGTAAATATGCTTCTGGTATTTGGTATCTTTGTTCCATGTTACCTTGGTTTTATGACTGAAACTGCAACATGTTTTGACTTTGGAAAATTCTCCAACATGTTTGCTAATTATAAAGAGTATAAACACTAACATTTATCATTCAGACAACAGACAGTGCCTGAGTGTACAAATCCTGTAAGGCACTAAGGATTTAAAGACTAAGAGCATTTAGTACATATTTAGTTTGGGTGGGATTCTGCTTATCTAGCTGTAGACATTGCAGTGTGGGCATCTCTGTCTGATGCCCACATTTAATTTTTAGGTCTTTACAGTCATAAGTAATTTTGCCTTTTTTTTCAGTTCAAGTCAACCAATGTATCTTACACGTCTGCTTTAAAATGATACATTTTATGCTCTAGAGGTGCCTTTTCTCTCCCAATAGCTGTAAAAGTAACCTAGGGTATTAGCTCAGATGTCAAAATCTGTGTATGATCTATGAATTCCTAACAGCACTTATTTTAGGTAAGCAAATACATGCACTTGCTCAAGGAATTCTTTGCTTGCCTTTCGACCCCCTCTTTCTTTTCCCTCAGGAAAGAAGCTGATTAACTGAATGTTGTTAAAATTTATCACACACTGGCCAATAATACCACTTTAGACAGTGCTATGAGATGTCCAGGTATCTGAAAGACTAGTGCCCCAAAATCCTAGACAATTAGGTATATAGCACATGCACATACTATATTTACAAATTACGACGAATCTTAGCCAAACTGTACTGACATGGTAATCATTCTGTGTATTCACAGTTAAATCAACACATCTGGGACACACTAGAATTACTGTCTTTGCGCAGCTGTATTGTCCAAGCGCAGTAGGTCCCTCAGTAGTATCAGACTTATATAGCTTTTGTGAAGATATAATATGGTCAGTTTGGGTCTCAAGAAAGTTCCATGGGATTTGGTCCCTTGCAGGCAAAAGCCAGTGTCTTTTCTTTGCCTTTTGAAATTATGTTTCATGATGTGTTTTATTTCAGATGTTAAGACACCCACACATTTACATTTTTCTTCCAAGTTTTTCCCACTATGAGTCAGAATTTGACGATGACAAAGATAAGAACCAGTCTGCAAGGGAAAAAAAATGTTGCAGGAAGCAAAATTTATGCTTTAATCAGCATCTCCTTCATCTGCTGTGATTCACACATTTTGTTTCTGCAAAGTGCAAAGCAGTTTCACTGGAAAAGAAAATGACTGGTTTTCACTAGCTGAAAAACAAGAGGGGAAGCACTGCTGAAAAGTGTCCCTCCCTTTCCCCAGCTATTTAATGACACCAGAGAAACAAAACACAATAGAATAAAAGAGAGAAAGAAACAGTTATAAACTTCCCATCTTTCCTTTAGATAACAACAATTCTGTATAGCCCTAGCTCTGTTCCATGGATGATTCCCTGTGAGTTGCACTGTTGTGTTATCTTAAAATGTGCTCAAGGGAGGTAATAGAAACAAATTTGTGCTTGAAATGAGTTAAAGCAGGAACAGAAGACTCAGATAATTTTTCTTTTCAGATATTCTATTAGTTAAAAGATTAATATGATATTAATATTTGCTTATTATGTAGAGTTGGGGTTCTTTTCAGGTTCTGTATTAAAGCAGAGCTTGCAACTAGTACAGATTCACCAAGTCTGAACAAAGTATGGGGAATAAGAAAATATTAAGACCATCATTTCTTAATAGTAATGACATTATTCACAAATGTAAAATAAGGTTTGGAGTCCTCTGACTTTCTGTTTTCTACTGCTTGTGTAAAATTAAAATGTTTTCTATAGCAAGCAATACTCTATTACCATCAATCCACTCAGTAGAACTAGTTTTAGCAGATCAGGGCCATTGTAGATGAAGGTAAATTGAAGACATAATGAATAAAGAAGTATAACCTATGTGAGAAACTATACCTTTTTCTTCTTTTTTTAGGAATCTGAAATATGCTTTGAAAAAAACTCAACTAGAAATTATGCTTTTTCAGATTCACTTGGGAAGATTGACAGTATGACGGATTAGTATGTAGAAGATAATGAGGCTTTCTGCAATGCTATTTTAAGTGATAAAGTCGTGGCTTATTAACCCAGAACTGTATGTAGGCTCTTTCTTGCCTTAACAGGGTTGCAGTTGAGGGAGGAAGGAGGAGGAGTCAATGAAGTTTAATAGGTATAAATCCAAAAAAGATGACAAGATAGTAAAATAATGGTAGTGTCTAACTGCTACAGTTAATAATAATGACACTAATAATAACCCTTAAACCTCTTAAAGTGAAAAAAGCTGTAAGAGGCATGAAGCTTTTCTTTGTAGTTGTCAGCTAAGTAGGTTAAGACAGGTATTCAGCTAAACCTCGTTTGATCTTTCATAATTTCCATCTAAATGGAGAATTAAGCATCCAGGACAACTATATAGGAACTAGCATTAGGATTTATGATAATTGTGAAGTCAGTCAATATTTTACTGAACTGGGCCAAAGCTGAGTTATTATCTAACTGGAATATAAGGAGTACAAGGAAATAAAAAAGGAATAGGACAGATAAATATTGCTACCCTTCAATGATAGACTTCAAAGTGCATTATATATAATGGGACAGTCAAAAACCACTTTTTTCAAATACTGGATTTCAGGGTTTATGCATATTTTCATCCTTAGGATCATGGAAGGCACCCTATTATGGCACTGGTCTCTCACAAAGCTGGTTGAGGCATTCAGCAATACTGATGCATCAGAGGAGGGCAATATTCCATTCTATACTTAAGAAATGGTATTGGTTGGAGTGGAGGAGATTAATATATAAGAAGTAAACGAAAGAAGTGGTTTAAATTCTCTTAAGACAGCTGGTTTAAACACTGAGGCAAGGTGCCTGATATTAATGTTGTCAAAATGAAAATCAGCTCAAAGAAATTTTGATAAGTACCTAAAAGTCAACCTGTCTCACTTGTATTTTATCTAAATGGTAGCAACTTTATAGCTTTTCTGAGCCACAGCATTTATGTGAAGGTCACAGTTTTAAACTGTCTTAACTTCAAGTAGTACCAAAGTACAGAAATATCAAGAAACTTCTCTCAGTTTACTTCTGTGCTATATTAACCCACAAGGGCACAGGAAAAACTTACACCACAATTTTCTGTCCAATTTACTTTTAATCAGAACCAGGGAAAGGAAAGATAAGCTATAATTTCCATCTTTTTCTGAACATGGGTGGTACATTTTGTGATATAGTGGTCTGGAGAGGGTGGAAAGACTCTTCAAGACTTAGCTCAGTGAGAAAGTATTCTCTCAGTAGGTGGGCTGTAGGAGACATGTACAAAGCACTTCCTCAGAAGCATAGTATGTCTTGGGATATGAAGTGCTATTGAGATTCCATACAGCTTTATGATCCATAGAATAATTCAGGAAAGGCATTGGAATGCTAATTGTTCTTCACAGCAGTTTGTTTTTGGTGGTCTCAAAGGTACCTTTGAGCTAATCAACCCCTTCACTCTTCTGCTGCATCTGCTGATTCATTCATGCCTGTTAGAGGTGCGGCACTGAATCTGACATTTATGCTTGCAAGGTCAACAGTGTTGTTATTATGCAGCCAGTTCATAAAGCATTTGTAAAATTTACTTCAGAATATAAATCAAGTTAATTCCACTAAATACAAAAGACTGGGGGAGTGGGGCATAAAGAAACAGGAAAGGCGGTGTTATAAAAAATAATGCTCTGTCATGCTGTGGGACAAAGTTTTTAACAAGTGCATCTGGCTGTCAGCTGTAGGTGATGGCCTCTAAAAGTGTAGAGGCCACATTAAGAATAAGGGTACAGTTATCTAAATTCAATACTAATGAAGAAATGTGTTGCAAGTATTTTCTTCAAGTCAGAAAAAGCAGCTTATGAATTTCTCTGTTTATCTGTTTATCTGACCCACCTGAAATGTTTTCTTATATCACAAAACACTTTTAAGTACAGTTTTGAAACATATTCAGACTCTCATCTTCTGTTTAAAATAATTGTCATCCAATATGTACATTCTTAGGAATTCTAAAGTTATTAATTTTAGGAAGTTATGCAAAGTTAATTTTTGGGGGAAACTCACAAGGTAATTTGTAATTAATATTAATAAACTGGGGAAAAATGGTCAGTTCTTTCAAAAGGATCGAATTGCCTTTGTTAGATTTCTGGCAGATTCCTGAATGGATCGCACTGACGTAAATATCTCCTTTCTGAGCCAAGACTTTCAGTTGATTTGGCTTACTGAAGGAGATTAACTTAGTTTTACTCACAAAGGTACTTGATCATGGAAACTTTCTAAAGAACTGTTCTTTTCACATTCTCTAAGAAGGGTATTTTTAAGAGAATACTGGCTTAAGATAACTTTTTGCTGCTTGCAGACTCAGAATGGCTTACTAGCACTGTCTAATTAAAAGCTCACAATTCCCTTGTAAGAGGTAAGCATTAGTATTATAATTTTACAGATGCAGAGAGTGAGCACAAAACTCTTTGCTTTTGCCCAGGGTTGCTGATAGAGTCAAAGAATCAGAAGAATATTCTGAAGTTCCTGGTTTCTGGGCGAAAGTTTTTCTTCATTGTAATAACACGCTGCCTAGGTGATATTTTTTTTTTTTAATAACACTTGTATTATTTTTCTTTTACTTATGGTAGGAGTTATTTCTTTTTATAGGAGGTTGATAGGAAGCTCATCACTTATATGACTAGTGTACATGTTTCCACACAGTTTTGGATTTCACTGTATTGTGAATCTTTGTCTTCAATAGGGAGGGCGAAGTTTACTTTTACTAACTAAGCACGTTGGAACAAAGATGAAACACTCCAGAATGGTACATTACTAGTAGCCCACTCAGTCTGCCACACTACTTACCATTCTCTGCAAGATTTATACATGCAGACACCATCAAGACCCGCCGCCCTCCCCTCAAATTCTGCAGAGAACATACATCAGGAAAAAGAGAAAATACATGAAAAAATGAGCAGCTATAGCATAAACATCCTTCTAGGGCTGGCTACTAGCTTCACTTGAAAACAAGAGAAAATGGCATCTCATAAAGAGAGCGGTTCTGTTCCTGCTCACAAACTTGCTGGAAAACAAAAAATATTAGCAATCTGAAAAGGTACCTTTAACAGGCTTCACAGTTCCATTTTGCAGGTTGAATACTTTTGCATAGCTTGAATAAGGTTCAAACAAGTAGTCTTTTGTATAGGTTAACAATAAACAGATCTAAGC
Organism: Psittacus erithacus; assembly: GCA_009867235.2. NCBI lineage: Eukaryota > Metazoa > Chordata > Aves > Psittaciformes > Psittacidae > Psittacus > Psittacus erithacus. The sequence goes on from WYDI02002111.1 coordinate 30,910, forward strand.
TAAAGTCTTTATGTCTATGTCCTTTCTGGCAAGAGAGACCTACACAGTTTTGATCTGACCAAAATTTGTTGAGATATGAGTGTAATTTGATTAGGAGACATATTGTATTCAAAGAAAGGAAAATGAAAAAGTTAAAGCGTGTCTCCAGATCCAGAATTATTTTATACCTGTAGATGGCATTGTTGATCTTTCACAATTTTGCAGGTTGCTTGAGTAACCCAATATGAAAATGCACATACTCACACACACAGAGAGGCAGCTGGGCAAAGGTACTAATACATAGATTAAAATAAAGATCTACAAAAACAGTGATAATGGCTAGAAAAAAACCCCAGAACCATGCACTGAAAATCTGATTGGCATGTTAGTTAATTAAATTTAACAAGAAAGAAGAGCTTAAGGTCATATTAGGTATTACTTTCTGTGACAATTTTTCCAGAGTATTTCACTGTGGGAGGAAGTTAACACCCAATTTATTCATAGTCAAATAACTGTATTTTATCTATTGATGGCACTAGCTAATGAAGGACAAGGTGACACAGCAAACTGATGAACAAATAAGTTAGGTAAATGCACAATGCTCGGATTCAAAGACATATAGGAATTTTATGGCTCTGCAGACCTGCATAGTGTTTACAGCAGCAAACATAGAGTTTCCTCTACCCCACTAGTAGTTTGGCTAAGTCTAACCTTGATTACACTACTCTTACATGTCTGTGCTGCATGAAGATGCTTCAAACCTGTTATATTCCACTTCTGACAGTAATGTGTTTTACTTAAACTTATGAATCCTAACTGGAATCAGCTGATCCCTTTTTCACAGCTTGGTTCAGTATTTTACTTTATACAGAGTAGTTTAAACTGCTAACAAATCAAAACTGCAACTGGTATTCTGTATAGTTGCAATTGACTGTATCAGAAGAAAAGATGTGGTATAAGCCATCTCTTATGCTGAAAGCACCTCCTCCTGATTTTTATGAAAAATCTTCAAAGTTAGTAACTTGTGCCTTTTTTATAATACCCTCAAATTTAAATATTAACTGTTTTTCTTGTAGCAACTCTTGAAAAGGAAATTATTTTACTGCCTGACAGAAGGAACAAGTTCTTAATTTGGAACTACAATGAGAAGTGCTGGTTTTTCATGATTCAGGATTTCTGCCTTTTCTATATTTTATCCTACAGCAACCCCTACTGCTTTCTAGAACAGAGAGAGAATTTCATGCCTTGAAATATTTTTGTGGTCTATGTTTCAAAAAGTTTTATTATACTCACACTGGTATTGAGAAGGATGTTCATACTCAGTGGAGATCTCTGAAAAATACCACTAATCAGAAATTAGATTAAAACCTAATATAATTTCATTATAAAGTTCACTACATGAATACAATTTAAAAATAGGAAATTTTGGAGTGATAATAGCTGAATTTTAAGATATAATTTTGCAGAAAAATTATTTCAAGAATAAATTTTGAAGGGGTATCAGCCACTGAAAATTTCTGAAAACCCTATTAATCTAAAACTGTTGGCATATACTATAGAACTTGCTAGGTTTTACTTTTTAGGTTAACAGGAGAAAATTGCAAGAGTACAAAAAAAATAAATTTTCCTGAATTAAATTATCAATTGTAAATAACATTTCTGATGATACATGTAGACACTGGAATAGTTCAGTTGAATCTCCCTGCATTAGACCTATTCCTGAATACTCAAATGAACTGCATGCAGTTGTCCTGCATTTTCAGAGAACCGCAGATATACTGGCCGCTTTCATTGTTTTCAGCTAATTTCATCCCTTAGAAAGAATTCTTTGCAAGAAGGGAGGCAGAGCTGTTATGCTGGAAATGTCACTGGTACATAGAGATTTTTTTGATTGGGGGATGTCATAGTGTTGCAGGCTAAGGTGGGCTGACGACACGGGGAATCAATTTTATGATTTATGCACACCTGTCATCACATGAGTGGCTAAGCCTAAAAGTTTACATGAACTAGTTATTACATGATTGGCTAAG